>BMAV01017765.1:95357-118266 GCA_019973955.1 Trichonephila inaurata madagascariensis | reverse complement strand
CCTTCCATTTGGGTGGTAATTCAGAGAAGGGGGGAAGTGTCAGCTAAGGGGTCATCTTCGTCACTTCATCAAGTTTCAAAAGGACGAGGTCCGTCACCAACAGCTCTCATGTTGCTTTAAATAAAGTGGCCACAGTTTTTTTACAATGAAAAGGAGGACGAAAAATTGCAATGTAAATGTATGAAACATTTTATCTAAACAAAAATATATACGCTAATTACACTTACATTCCTTTTAATTATTTACTTCAACAAGTATTTTTCCCATTTGATGATTTTTTTTTTTTTGTTGACATTATTTTCTAATATATTGGAAATTTCGGAGCAAAAATTATCTTTACTATTTTACGATAAGCACTGTAGCTAATATATTAACATTCAATCTTGATTTCTCACTTGTCCAAAAATCATCACAAACTAAAAAAACTCCTTCAACTGCTGCATTAGTTCCAGGGCAGCACAATGTAAATTCAACAAGAATAACTAAATTTTCATATGGAATGTGTTCACTTTAAAATGGTTTAAGTATTTCTACCCATCTTTTATCAATTTCAGCATGTTGATTTTTCAATTGCTCTAATTTATTAGAATTTAAATATGCACATTCAGTGTTTTTTCTTCTTCAAATAGACAAATGTCATCGATTTTAATATCAGGCATTTCTTTCGAAAAAAACTCAACACAATTTTCTATATTTGCCCACTTTATTTGCGATGAGGTCAAAAAACACCTTTGAAAACTGTTATTTCCTGCGATATTTGTTTCAGACCAGTCTTCGACATGTCGGAAATATGTTTGTTTCACCTCTAAATACAGAAATTAACATATCGGTTTTAAAATTTTGAAAAGAAGGACAAGTAGGAGGACACTTTCCGAGGAAGGGCAGGACCTATAAATGGAGGATGGTTGGCCACCTTACTTTAAAAAGAGTGCGTTGTTAATAAACACTCAAAAATTACTCTGCTCATTGATAACAGTTTTCAAGTGTTTTTGAAGGAAAATGTTAGTAAACAGTCAACCAATCCTTGTATTAGGGGATAATAAATAGACTTTGTTGCTCCATATACCTCAAAACTCATAACAACAATCTTTGTATTATGTAATTTAAGGTCTTCACGAAATTTTGTAATTTAGGAGACAAAATCGGCAGATGGTTCTTTTTAAAATAGAAAATATGTCTATCTCATTAATAGTATATTCTAGTTTTTCTATCCTACAGAGCAGGGGTGGGCAGACTTTTCCAGGGGGTACGGGCTACTTACTTTTTCAAGGAGTGGCGGTCCACCCAATGTCACTGGCGCACACAAAGGCGGGAAAGGGGTCCGGACCCTCCCTCACAACCCTACAATTTTTTTCCGATTCATTATAGTCCCATGTATATAGTTCGTAAAATGTTAAGTATTTGATATTAGCAATTGTTTTATTTATTAATGTTAATTATTTATTCAGTAATTTATTTTTTTGCTGTTTTTGTTCCCGACAATCGCGACAAAATCATAAAAATATGTTTAGCTGCTTATTGGGGTATAATACGAGAATGGTAGACCTTCAACCCTCGCCCCCCCCTCCTTTAAAAATTCTTGTATGCGTCACTGACTAGTGCGAAGGTGTGGTGAGGTAAGGAGAAAAAAGGTTATTATTATAACTCTTAATAATAAAAATATGGAATATGCACTTATCTACAGAACTAAAATAAAAAAAACACTTTTAAAACCTTGTTTAAAGCAAAAAGGAAGATACAAAGAATAATAATAGTCCCAGATATAATTACATGAAACACACAATGCATTTATTATAAAACAATTCAAAATAGATTAATAAATAGAACATTTAAATCTAAAGTTAGTTTTCGTTATTATAGTCAGTAGAAGACTTATAGTCTACGTACTCTGTCGGCCAATCTTGAATTTTCCCTATGGAATTACTAATTGGTAAAATGTTCAGGGGCGGTCACCCCAAAATGTCTTAGCGGTCCACCGGACGATCGCGATCGACGTAATGCCCACCCCGGCTATAGAGCAAGGGTCCGCAACCATATAGCTGTGGTCTGCCAACCACGATTACCAATTCGATTACTACGGTAATGCATTCAGAGTTAAGAAACAGGTAAAAAAAATAAAGATTAAAAAAATAAAGTTTTATTATGTATTTAATATCGTAATATCAGAAGTATAATTTTGGAATTTCAGTTTAACAACTGAACATTCAGAATCATGTGCCAAACAACTTTGTAGACCCAATATATATATATATATATATATATAAAATTAATTTGTATAATATTTCAAATACCAGAAATAATAGATAATGAACATAACAAGAAATAACGTAATAAGAATATAAAAGCAAAACATGAAGATCGAAAAAATACTAAAAAGGAACTATAAAAAAAGAACCTAGCGAGTCAGAATGCAATTTCGGACTTAGGACCGAATAAGTGGGTTAGACTAGTTTTAAGGCGCCAACCTTCCCCATTTGCAACTCGGTAGGAAAACCAAATAAAAGAAACAAAAATTTAAAGTATATAAAAAAAAATTCAAAGTATATAAAAATTAACAAAATTCAAAGTATACAAAAACTCACAGAGAGTATGATAAAACCACTGATTAATATTCTGAAACAAATTCTGAAACAAATTCTCCCCAAATTCTTAAAGCAGAGAAAAAAAAAAAAAAAATTTTAAACGAAATCTTCCTATTTACAGATCCCTTTCCAAGAGAATAAAGGCCATCTCTAAACTTATTTTTTGGTTACCTTTTACACTAACGAGATAGATAGATGACAATCAATTTTGGTAGGTTTTTGAATTGGTTGATTGAAAAAAAATGAAAAAATTTGCTGGGTTTTCTAATTTGGTTGGTTGTCAAAATGTTTTAAGATTTTTAAAGATTTGTGGGGAAAAAGATGTAAACTGTGATATGGTTTTTGATAAAACTTTCCCAAAGGAACCTTTTAACATCCCTAATTTTGAAATCCTATTGTTGTGTGGTGGATTTGGAATCAAAGAAAAGAAAGACGACTAATATATTTGTGATGAATATAAGTTTTTAAAAAGTTAAAAGGGTATTCATGATCAAAAACAACATTTAAAAAATTTTTGATATTATTAAATTTATCAAATTTTGTGGGTAGTTAAGTTATCATTTCTAAAAAAAAAAATTAAAAAATAACATTTCTGTAAATTGATAAATGCAAGTTACTGTTCCATAAAAGGAATTTTAATTATATGGAACTTAAAAAATCCCCTTTTTCCCAAAAATGTTACTGACTACTTTTTGTTAATTAGATGAAAACCCAAACCCAAAATTCTACCATATTAGATTTAAAAAGTTTGTTTTAAGGGGGGTTGGGGATAGTTCAGGGTAGAATGTAATATTTGGTTTATATTCATTATTTTTCCAAAAATTATTAAATCATCTATATAACGATAAATCAAGAAAGAATCTTTTCAATATGGTAAATTTTCCCAAAAATGTAAATACGGGGTTCGCTAAACAATTACTAGCGGGACCCCCCTGAGGAAACCCTTTTGACTGTTTAAAAAAGATTCTGTTTAAAATAAAAATAAATTCTCTTTTTAAATACGGGGTTAACAAGAATATCGAATTTTTTTTTTTTCATTGAAGTATATAGCTCATTTTTTATCATAAATTAACTGTGGGAACCCAAATTTATATCATCAATATCAATAAAATTTAAAAAAGGTCCTCGAAGTCAAAGCCATGCATGGAAAAAATTAAAATCTTTAGTAACTCTGGAATTTCTAAGCTATTTTAATTTTTGGGCCGTGTTTTGTAAATTATCAATTAAATTTTTGAAGAAGAGATTGAAAAGATCTTACCAGCCCTTTCGGATATATGTTTTTAAACCCATTAGTGATACTACGAAATTCATAGGGAGTTTTGGTGTTAAAAAAAATGCGGGGATATTTAATATTATTTAGATGAATATTCAGTCTTTTTTTCAAAGCAAAAAGACAAATTATCATCTTCTCTATTACTATGAATTGTTTTTTGGGAAATGCATTATTATTTAAAATGTGATTATTTAATATTTTACGGGGAAAATATTTACAGTTTAAAGCATAATTAGCAGAGACCTTATCAACATATGTAATCAAAAAGTTTTTTTTGGATTTTTTTCTTTTTGATGTTTTAAAGATTTTTTATACATAATTTCATTTTCAACACTGAAATCTAATTTTTGAATTTCTATTGCTACATAAGATCTAAATTGATTAAAACCTTTTAATTTAAAATTCCCCTATTTAATAGCAATTTTTAAAATTTTGAATTTATCTAAATCCTTTTTTATTTGTTTCATAACATTAGATTTATTTTTGTGATCATCAATCTAAAAAAAAAACCTTTTTTCCCTAAAATTTTCTCAATAAATCATCTTTTTACGATGTCAATTTTCCCCCGACAACGTGTTTATGGGAATCATCAATATAGTCCCGTATAAATTTGATTTTCATGATTCTGTACTAAGGAGCTCCAGATTTGATTATAATTAAATATAAATCTACCAAGGTTTCTTGTTATATTTGGCCTTTTTTAAAAATAATATTTTTTTAAATTGGGAAAAAAATTTGATATTTTTAAATATACCAGAAAAATTAATTTTTGTTAAAGGTTTATTCATAAATACAATGTACAATATTCTATAGTGTAACTTTCACTTGCATCTAATTTAATATTCATTTTTTTTCCCAAATAGTTATTAAGGTCTCGAATCATATGCACCAACCCTGAGAATCCCTAAAAATTCATTTGTTTTTAAAAAATCTTTTCATAATTTTAATTTCAGTTTTATTCATCCAAAAAAAAAAATGATTTAATTAATCCTGTGTTATAGTTATCAAAAAATTTATTAAACTTTAAATTTTAACATAGATTTCCCGAGGGGTTAAAAGTTCTAAATAACTCTTTTTTTCGTTTAAAACTCTTTTAAATTCTCCAATACCAATTTTATTACTATTAATTTTACCAATAAAAATTTATCAAAATTCGAAATATATAAAAAGGGGAAAACCCCGATTTATGTTTTAAAAAAATGGCAAAAACATTTCCCCCATTCCCGACAAAATTCAAACCATAAGGATAATATGATCTAAATGATCCTATATAAAATTTTCGAACCATAGTCTCTGTTTAATGTTAGGTACTTTTTTTTAAGTATATGTACAGTTATGTTATTGAATCCATGTTTATTAAAATGCCCCATCTCTATTTTAGCCTGGTTTTTTATTGTATTCAAACTTACTAGTATCAGACCTATGCTATTCCCAAACCAACATTGATCGTGTTTGGGAAATCTGACCTATGTAAACCAATTTACAAATATTGCAAAACTTTTGTAAACACAAAATTAAAAAAATCTTCAAAAATTTTTATCCTGAATTAATATCAACTTTCCTTTCTCATCATGACACACGCCTTAAATTTTATCAGTGCAAGATTTGAATTTTAGTTTTTAAAACATGGATATCTCTTTAAAAACTTAGTTTTTCCCAAAATGTTACTAAAATCCTTATCTCTTGGTTCTTTTTTTATACAATCTAAAAAAATGAATAATTTTGTTTTGCTGTACGAGATAAATTCTTATAAAATTTTTGGTTCCAAAAAATTGGGGGTTTTAAAAAATTTACCATCCAAAAAAATTTTGAAGGGGAAAAAATTTGATTTTCAAAAATAACCCACACATTTTTTTTTATTTTTTTAAAAATTTTTTTGTTTTTTTTATGCCAACTCAAATTTCTGTGCCAATTTCCAAAAATTATCTAAATTCATATCCAAAAAATATACCAAATCTCAAATATAAGGGTTTACAAAATGGTAAAAGGATGACGGTGGCACGAAAACCATTATACTAACCGAGCAAAGTCATCCCCGGTTTTCAAATTGCCGTCACATAAAACTTGTTATTTTAAATTCATAGTTATTTAAAATTGAATGTACTTTAATGTCTTTTAAAAGAGCCAAATAAAAAAAAATCATTAGCAAAAAAAAGGGAAAAAATGAGCAACATCTCCATAAAATCCCAATTTCCCCTCAAAAACAGATCCAAGATTATTGTATAGGCACAAAATCAGGGGGTTGGCATAATATTTTTTGGGTGCACAAATAAACACACAAAAAAAAATGAATAAAGTGAATTAAACTTAATAAAAAAAAAAAATATTCATAGACAAAATTTTTGGATCTAATTTCCGATCTTTAAAATTCCATAAGCAAACATACTATAAATATATCCATTTAAATTTAAAATCTTTATTATGTATATATATATATATATATTAAATTTTTTTTAAGGGAAAAAAATTTCCCGTCTTGTGAACCAAAAAGGAAAACAGAGTGCGTAATTTTCTTCAAACCATTGAATCCTTTTGAATAACGTCCCGTAAAAGTAAAAAAACATTCGATTTGTCGATGGTTGGGTTCCCGACAATTTGGGGCACACAAGGGGTGTCCAGAGGTCCCGGGTCCCCTTGATTTTTTTTCCCATTGATCATAATTCTAAGTATAAAAATACCTAAAAAATTTTAAATTTTTTGTTATTAATGATTTAAATTTTTTTACAATTAAAGTTAAATTTAAGAAAATTACTTTTTTCTGTTTTTTTTCCCGAAAATCGACAAAAACAAAAAAGGGTCAGCGTACAAGAATGGTGGACTTTCGACCCCATTCTCCCCCCGCCCTTGAAAATTTCCCGCGTGCGCTACTGCTTCCAATCTTTTCATAATTCTTTTTTGGGCCCCTTTAACAACTTTTTAAGATTTTTTTTCACAACGCAACAATGAGTGAAGCTTCATTTCTCAAGTATTACACAATCTCATTTTGATTTGAATTGAATATTTAACACTAAAATTGTGTCCTATATAAAAAAGTTTTTTTTCACATAAATCACAAAAACTACACGCCGCGGTACAGAGAGGAGAGACAGAGAAATTTAACGTGTTCTCATAACTTTTGTGAGGTGGCGTGGTTTATTGATTGAAAATTTAAGTCCCCTTTTTTTAGCTACTCGAGGGCCGGCGATGGACCACGTCATTTTGAACCATGGTCAAAAATGGGCGTGGACGACCTTCTGAGTTGGCACCCCCTCTCCTAACTATCACACCACACCAACGGGAGTAGAGTGGCGTGGAGTACCACTGAGAATTGCTCCGCGTGCCAAATGTAGCATGCATGCCATAGGTTGCCGACCCTTGCTATAGAGAGTATTTTATATTATATTTTTTTTCATCTGAGAAGATTCCCTTTTTTTTTCTCGCACAAAACGGGGTTCATATTTCATTTCCTATTCTGCAAGGCTAAATGAGATCTCCCTTTACATGATCAAAAAATGTTTATGTACAGGTTTTTTAAAAAAAATAATAATTTTGAAACGCAATATTGCAGGTCTACGAAAGTAGAGATATTTTCTGTCTGTGAATGTGTTCCGAGATAAGTGTAGGCAAAGAGCTTAGACAGAGATTTGAATTTTTAGAGATTTGGCTGAGACAGCTTTAAAATATTCACGCACTAAGCGCCCCCCAAGGACTTCCATAATTTTGAATTGACGAGGACAACATCTGAGCTTTTTTTTAAATAAATCCATCTTCTTACTCGTGCGCACTACATCGAATAACACCTAGAGTTCAGATGCCGTATTATTCTAAGAATATAACGAGGAGTGTGAGAGGATATTCCATGGATTCAGGACTCTAACCCGCAGAATAACGTCGACCATAAAATCCTGGTCGCTCGGGTACCGGGATTAACAAATTTTTATGGGGAAAATTATTGGATATTATATTGGATTGATATGCAGTGATTATAAATATAAAAATATCAATTTATTCCAAATTAAATGCATTCAACATTTTGCAATTGACAATGCATTTGATAAAAAGTATCAAATCAACCTTAAAAAGTCAAAAGCGTCTTTGTTCTATTTTAAATATTATTTTAAAACATTTCTTTAGCACACACAGAATGTATTATTAACAAATTTAAAAACAGCTTCCTGGAAAAATAATTTCGAAAAGATCAATATGTTTCGAGATTTTAAAATTTAATGAAACTAATTATTGCGGAGTTAAGCACATTTCAAATCGTTAACTTTTAAAATTATATTATCGACTCTATATATAAATAGCGTATTTCAAAAAATATAATGTACTGCAAAAAAATTCAATGCTTTGTTCCGATTTTGGAAGATTGCAACATGTTACAACTGTACATTATGTCGGTATCAGAGAAGAGAGCTATAAATACTAATTAAACTAAAAAAAATTTATCATCACATTTTCCTGGACACGGTAGCCGAGTGGTCATGGTCGCGAACCGGCATTATTATTATTATTTTTTGTCGAATCGTGAGTTCGTTGGGCCCGGGCCCACCGAAGGGGGATGCACGTTAAATCTGGGGAAGTCCCACCTTGTGGGGTGAAAGTGAGTACGATGCCAGCTCGGGGTGGCGTGGTATCCAGTGGCAAGATAACGGACCGTGGTCGATAATGGTTCCCAAAATGGAACCCCCCAAGGCTCGTCGGGAAAAGCCCCCGATTATGGGAAATAGGAGAAATCCATACTTTTCGCCAGTTTAAAATGCGGTTCGGGGGGAAAACCCCCGAATACCCGAAAATCGAAACAAAAAGGCTGTCCGGTTTTTTTGGGGGGGGAAGAACCAAAACAATTTAAAAAAAATTTTAAATAATCCTCATCAAAACAACACCCAGGCAGCAAGAGTGGAGTTTTTTATATTCCTGAAAGTGCACATTGGTGCCAGGGAAGGCGATAAATGATGAACAATAGTAACCCTTCGGTTGAATATGAAAGAAACCAGAACCTCTAATCATTATCTGTTAGGTACTGATTTGAACTGGAACGTATTCGATTACTCGCAGAAATGTTTTGAAAACCACCAAAATGCCAAAACAAAAGCGTTTTGTTTTTTCTGTAGTTCTTTGAAGAATTTTTTTCATAAAGATTAAAAAAAAAAAAAAAAGCACAAGAGAGTTATAAAATAAGAGATTTTGTTCATGAAAACTCTCAAACAATATCGCGAGTGAGTCTCCGAAAAAGGGGAAAACAAACGAATATCTGGATCAAATTTCTGGTTTTAATCGAAATAAAGAAAAAGGAATTAATAATTTCCCCCTCCACCAGTTTTTTTTTATTGTGTTGCAAGCTTCATCTTTATATATTACAAACGAACCGGTTGTATTCTGCCTTGAAAAGAAATATAATCTTTTTCTGGGGAAAGAATGTTTACATTGATTGTATTTTCTCGACAGTTGGATTCGTAAACATCGGATTTTGATATCCGGTAAATTGATTTTGTGACATTAACTTTTTTTTAATTGTTTCCGAGATTTAATGGGTTTTTGTTTGATGTGCCGTCTGCGCGTTCTTTCGAAGGAATTTTACATAATTTATTTATACTTCTACTTAAAGTTTAGCTTTCAAAAAATAGCTAATCGATTAATTTAATTTTTCAAAGAGCAAAATTAAACTCACTTAATAGTGTACTCTGTCTCTTTGGCCGTATGAGGACTGTTGACAGAATAATAATTATTTTTGGCGGTAAGTTTTAACCGTTTAACTTTGGGTGATTATTAAAAAAACCAATTTTGTAAATTACTATTTTTACTGCTTATAATAGTTGTAGGATTGTATTAAATAACCAATGGTTGAATTTAAAATTAATGCAAAATTTCTCTATAAGAGGAGTAAGGATTTTTTTTTTGTGTGTGGATTTTTTTAAAATATTTAAATATTTTCAAGGTTTTGCTTCTACATATCATATTTTAAACCGTTTTGAGAAATAAGGATTTAATTAAATTTAATTAAATGGATTAAAACAGAATTATCTCAAATATATATGATACAAAACAATCTGGAAAATACTTCACAAAAACTTCATACTGATTGTAAAAGAATAGCAATTTTATATTTTAAATACATGTGGCTATATCAAAATAATGGAAACACCTGAAGATAAAAGGGACCTTTTTGGATGCGCTTCGTATTAAAGTATACTAATAAATATCAGTATTTTTATAAATAGAAATACATTTATTCTGGTAGTATGTGGTAGCCTTATCGAAGTTCTGTAAGTTTTGCATTTTCTTCAAAAACATATAATGTTGGCTCTCCCAGATTTTCAAAGAGGTCAAATTACAGCTGGAGCAATTGTGACCAAAACCTCTCAACTTTTAGGCGTTTTCAGAGGTACGGTATCTGGTCATGATAGCATGCACACAACGTGGTAAGGAAAGATTGGCAAAGCAAAATAGTGGACAGAAAGAGAAGCTTGGTGAAAGAGACCGACGGATATTGAAACGGGTTGTAATGTCAAAAAAGAAAACAACTGCTGCAAAAATGACCGCATAACTCAATCAGTATTCGGATTCTCCAGTGTAAATGATTGCATTTAGAAGGCACCTTCATAAACAGAACATTTACTATCAAGCAGCAATTCCCTGACCACTTGTCACAGATGTTAATGCCAAATGTCGTCTACAGTGGTGTAACACTCACAAAGCATGGTCAATTGATAAGTAGAAGAAAGTAATATGATCAGAAGAATCATCTTTTACGCTTTTCCTTACAACAGGACTGGCGCACGTGCACAAGCGCATGATCGTGATTGTCTCCTTCCAGCTGTCAAGCATGGAGGTCATGATATGGGCAGCCGTGTCCTGGTTTTCTGCTGTACCCAGTGGCGTAGCTACCAATGGGCTAGGCCAGGGATGGCGAACCATTGGCACGCGCCAGCGATCAAAAAGGTTTACATTTTATTTCAAAATAACGAAGCTCATTACGGACACAGTATTACGAACAAACGCGAGTAATCGTTCGCGGTGCGGTGGAGAGCACTCTCGTGTTTGTTATTGCCTTAGGTTGTGGACCACAATTGCTTATGATGCAAATCTTATCTACACATAGCATAATCAATTTCATTGACACAAATAAAGTTTATTTGTGTTATATTTACGATTTTTAAGTGTTCTTTTATAGGGCTAGTTCAGCAAAAGAATAAAAAGGGCAAGATAGTAAGTGTAACAGAGAATTTCAAATTTGGTAAATCTAGAAAACGGCATTATTAGTACAAGCAACAAAGCAGTGTGTGTTTTATGTTCTGGAATGGTGGTATGCAGAACATCGTGTGTAAAACAGCATTTTGAGACAAATCGCAAATCCTCTTGACAAAAAAGTGAACAACAGCAAAAATAATTGCTTAAAATATTGCTTAAAAACCGATTGGCAGATGGCTCCAATCGAGCACACACTCACACATCCTTCTACAAAAAGTAACATCTTACAATCCTAATATAAATCATTTGTCATCTCCACAGTCTGCAACAACAGAACTCACATTAATGTTACTTAAATTTAAATTACCCGTATAACTAAAACATTTGCAACTATACAGTATAAAAGGTATTTTTTTCGTAGTAAATAAAGAGTTTTGTGTGTTCTTAGTATTTTTATTATTTCCCAATAATCACACACAAGTCAAAATTATTTGCCGGCATGTCTATACCTCATTAAACCCTTCTTTAGAAAAAATGGCACTTGATCCAGAAAGGTTCGCTACCCCTGGGCTAGGTGGTGCCATGCATCGGGGCCCTCAAGCTCAAGGGGCCCCTCGGAAGCCTGGCCCCTAAACAAGCCGAATTTGCGATAATTTCTCCCACATTTAAGATACAAATACAAAAGGTTGTAACACATCTATAATTATGGCAACTCAATTGAAAGTAATTTCGAACTTGTAGGAAATTCTCCTTAATTCTTTTCGTTGTTAGTATAGCGTTGTGAACGTAACTTATTGAAAAGTCAATATTATTTTCAATTTTTTCGTTTTTCTATAAACCGTTACTTGAAGTTTCATGAGAGAGAAATCTTACCATATTTATTAATACATCTTAAAAGACCTGCACAGTAAGAAATTCCTGTATTTTTAATAGCAATATGATTCATAATAACCTAGTCTTCTGTTTTAATATTTCACTAACTACTCACATCTGCAACAGATTGATGTAATCCCTCCCCTCCTCTGTCTTTTGCAGAGGTCTTTTTTTAAATATATATAATTATATATTAATACTGTACTGTATTTTCTTGTTCACGCATATTTTTTTTTGTATCATTTCCTGTTTCTGTCGGTGAGCCATTCTGTAACTCTAGACCCTCAGGTGGGTGAGTTCGATCCACCCGAGTAAATAAATAACCTGGTATACCCCAACGACGTTTTGTAGCATTGTGCATTACGTTTCTTTTTCCTTTTAACGTCATTAAGTACTCGAGTATAAACGAGTAGTATTAGATAAATTAGAAGACTAAACTTATGGATTAAAATTAAAAAATAAAAAAAAAAGAAATCAGTCTTGCATTTAAGCGCTAACAACGCCAAGGAGAAGAAAGTAAACAAAAATTATCCAAAATTAACACATTTCTTAGTCAGCCTTTTGCGAGTACCTCTGGTCCTATTTCTATTAATAATGAAACTTATACACACATATGTAGGTAGCACGTAGCTTTGTTCCTCTATGTTCTGCAGAGCACGATAAAGAGCTGATATTAAAGTAGCTTTGTATATTTAAAATATTTCTATATTTTTACTTAAAAAACACAACCAAGATAGGGCCCTTATTTCTTTTTTGCACCCGGGTGTTTGGATACCTAGCTTCGCAACTGGCTGTACCAATCGTAACCCTGAAAGGAAGGATCACTGGGAGAAGTATAGAGAAATTTTAGCCGATCAGGTTCATCGTATGACGCAAACTTTTTTTCCTGTTCGAATTGGAATTTTCCAAAATGATAATGCACCCATCCATATTACGGGACTTGTCCAATCATGTTCTGATGAACACGAGGATGAAGTTAAACATTTGCCTTGTCCCGCACAACCTTCAATATAATTGAACCATTAAGGTATCCGACTACGTTCGGAACCGTGATTTTGCAAAAGCGTATAAATGGATAATATTTATGATATTTAGTGTCACTTAGATTAGAAAATGTATATAAAATTGTTTTAAGAATAGTATTATAATAAAAAATTATTTAAGTACAATACTTTGACAAAAAATGAACATAGAATGACCCATTTTCAAAATAGTCTCCTTTTGTGAAAAATGCTTCTATTATAATAATATTTTGCCTGTTTATAGCTCTGACCTCTGTATAGAAGCTCAACTAGAATTTTTGAAATATATAACTTAAAAGTGGGTTTATCCGTGTTTTACGACAACAGAGGGGAGAAATTTTAAGAAAAAAACGCCGATAATTTTTTTCAAATGGTTGTAACTCTGAAAATAACGTGAATTTTTCAAAAGTCTTAGTTGAGCCTCTGTACAGAGGTCTGAGCTATAGACAGGCAAAATATTATCATAATAGATGCATTTTTCACAAAAGAACATTTTGAAAAAAGGTTATTCTAAGTTAATTTTTTTCCGAAATATTGTATTTAAATAATTTTTTTTGTCAAAATATCCTTAAAACAATTTTATACATGTATTCTAATCTAAGTGACACTAAATATCAGGAAAATTATCCATTTATGCTCCTTTTTAAAATTACGGTTCCGAACGTAGTCGGATATCTTAAAAGGAATGAAATAATGCCGTTTGTATCAAATGCATCATCAATTTGTGCGTGGACTTATAAATTTCAGTTTGTATTGTCATTCCTCCTAATTTTATTTATATAGTGTGAATATCCCTATAAAAAAAGACTCTGGCTGTACATAATCTCTTCCTTTTTAATTAGTGAGGTACTTCATCGCTTTTTCAATAATGTCGCTGATTTTCGAACGATAAATTGCGTATACTCTTCCTATCCCTTATTTTCCTTTGAGAAATAAATACTACGGTATAATTCTACTAAACACGATTTTTTTCATATTCTTTGCTTAAAAGAAGCTCATATTTTCCCTTGTAAACTTTCTAATTATTATTATTATTATTATTATTTGCTTAAGCACTTATGTCATAAACTGCAATAACTCAACGTTATTTCGCTGTCGTTTAAGTTAAACACATGTTCCAAAGAGTTCTTTGAAAACCACTGGCATAGCTAATTCTGAGTGGACCCAGTATCAAAACTGCTGCGGGACCCTTTTTTAGAAATTAAAGGCTTGTGAGTAGTACTGTAGTTACACATGCTGGGGCCCCGTATCGTTGATACGACTGATACGGCGGTAGCTACTCCCCTGTTGAAAACTTTCCCTTGCATTCTGTGTAAAATATTTTGTAAATCTTTAAAAAAGCTCATTTGTCGAATAGATAGACATAATTTTCTCCAAATGAATTTCGTTCAAGGGCAAGGGCGTACACAAGGGTAAGGTTTGGAGGACCAAATCCCTGTAAGCCGGTCAATGATAAGTTTCTAGTAACAGGGGTATAATTTGATTTTAATAAAATTTACGCATCACCAACCTAGACAATTCCTGTAATTTTTAAAATTTATTTTCTTCATATTTTTTAATAATGATAATCCTATTAATTTTAATCTAATAAAAGGCAAAAGGTAGTTCAAAGTTTAACCCCCATATGGAATTAAAGGAGATGAAGATCTCAACAGAGACGCTCCAAAAATCCGCCAACACTCGAATCCTCTCCATAGACCAGCAAGTTTTTAATTCTTAGCATAGAAATTATAATTCAGCGCTTTCGTCTACGTGTTTTTGGAATGTAACCCTCCTCCCTTCTTGAAAGAAATCTGTGGAATCTTCTGTTTAAGGGTGCCTTCACACATTCCTTACGTATGAACTTTTTATATCACCATGAGCAAGACCAACTTGGTAAAAACACTATTTTAAATATTGAGGTTTCTGGTCGGTTGATATGCACAGAGCATACATACATTTCGCTTCGAACCACTGTTACAAAAGTTAAATAATACGCTGAATGATGTAGCCAGAGCTTATATGACATTTTGAACATATATTCAGGAAAGTCACACAAATGTTTCCTTCATTTTTAGTGTACCATATCGCTTAAAGCAGCGATTCTTAAACTGTGGTGCGCGATAAACCTACGTGGGGGGGGGGGGGGGGGGCACGAGCATTCTAAAAAGTGTAAAACAAAAGATTATTTAAAAAATTTATTAAATTACTGAAAGGAAGCAATACAAATTACATCGTAACACAATAAAAAATAAAAATACGCATTTATACTAATATAATATACTTATAAATGTAGAAAGGGAAAATAGCATAATATACTTGGGTCGCAAGTATTGAATTATACCTCAGGTCTTCGGTGGCACCAGTACTCGAATTCGAGACACTCCGGCTACCAGTTCGTGACCATGACCACTAGTCCACCTCGGCTTACGAGTTCGAGACTATGTCTAGGCGCAGTTTAGCCAGAATTGACTCTTGCGCCATAAACCCAAACACTCACTCGAGACCCCATATCAAGTATTTTATTAAAGAATATCTAATGCTTACTTATTGTTACGACCCCTCGCTCTTCCTAAGGCTTATAAATTTTATAAGTATAATATTTACATCATTTCAAAACAGGTAATGTTTTATTATAAAATCTTAAAGAACCCCACACACGAGTACCATCGTTGATTCAAACCGAAGGACCTTCACAGAGAGCTCTAATTCTCAGAGGAATAACCATGGAGTAGTTTCCCATCCCTCATTCCTATCCTGTCGTCGTCTTTCCAAACAAAGCGACAATTTCACGTCTCATCCATTTCCCTAATTAATTATTTATCGTTAAGAATTCATTATCTCCCTCGCCCGACTTTAACGAACCCGGGTCCTTTCTTCATCTCCCGAACACTGGAGGAATTTTTTCTTTCTTTCTTAATCTTTTGCTGTTCCCCTTTTTCCTCTTTAGGCCGTCGTTAAATCCGGTGGCAACAAATATGGCGACGACTAATTACATCGTCGAAGCGAAGTGAAGAGGTGCTTGTTTGTGGAGCAAACAACCCGACACCGAGCATTTTAGGCGCGTCGCCCCGTGCCTCAATTTACGACGTCTATTAAGGTATTACGTTTCGGGGCGCTTCGTTAGGGGCCCGAGAAAATCGATGCTGGGCGCCGTCGTTAGCGGACCTCTCTGTTTACTGACTCGGCCGGGGCTCAGGTAAGATTACAGGCGGCGTTAACGAACCTTGCGACGTCATTGTTTATGCAGCCGCCCCGGCCTGCCTGTAATGAGGGCCCCTTTTGCCAATTATAATGAAAATTTTCGTCAAATCGTGGAAGCAGGCGCGTTATTAGATTGTTATTGCGAAAGCCGAGTCAGGTTCCTACGTGCGGGAGGGGGGGGGGGGCGTTATGGAATCTTGGCTGCAGTTTTTGATCTTGGGAAGAGTTTTCCAACGACACGGCGAGTGTTCTCGGATGGCGCTTAATAAAATTACGAAGGAAAAGATGGAAATGGCTTTCTGTGATCAATAGGAAAAGAAGACGCGAAAGTGGGAATTTTTAGAAAAGAGCGCCTTTGTTTTTGACAAACTTTACATTTCCTCTGCCGTGAAGTTGGGGGCAACATTCAGATGATTATGTGTAAGAGCCAAGCAAGAAGGGCTCATTTGTTTAATTAGTGACTTGAGTTGAATATTAGGTTGCGGTAAAAGACTTTGTAATTCTAAGGCCCCTTCAAAGGAGGAGCATAACGCTTGAGTTACAACAAGACTTAATTGAATTCACCGTCATCCCTTCTGATCATACATTACGCATAAAATTGGGATGAGAAAATTAATATTTATAATATATTATGATCACCTATATAGCGATGCACAATCATGTAGTTTTTGACATCATCTCCTCGAAGATATAATTTAACTCTATCAAATTGATTTCTGAGTTCTCCCTGCAAGTTCAAGAGCTTGCATTCTTTACGAAAGTGGCGTGTTAACAATCCCGGAAAACCCGAGTTATCTTTTCGGCATTTACATACATGCTTGTTGACAAGTAAAATGGTGAAGTCTTTGAATACAATTTGTGCTAATATTTTAAGGAATGTGTCCAAATTATAAACAAGGTTATTGTGTTTGAATATGCACGGTAACGTTTTTTTTTTGTATTATTAGCTAAAGAATTTAATGATATTTGGCAGCGATTTTTGATTTAGCGAAAATGGTCGATGGGCCGATCTGTATATACCATCATTTTTTTTTTTTTACCAATTTGTATATTTGATAAACACATGTGACGCGTCTGCGGGATGATGACCGATCTTTCCCTCTTTCTTGTCAACCATTGCTTACTTTTTTCTTACTTAATCCAAATCACGCTTATAAATTTGTAACATTTTTTTACATTATACAATTGATTACATGTAAATAGTGCTTGCCATAACTTGGCGAAATATGGGTCTTGCCTAATTAAGTCAGCAAACTTAAACTTTATTTTGAGTGTGTTTTATCCTCTTTTAGGTGGGATGAACAATGTCTTTGGCGTTTTTAGAGTACTCTTAATTAATACTTTTCCACAGAAATTTGAGGTCTCGGTAGCCTTAAGGTTATGATCACGAACTCGTGACAAGCGTGTCATGAGTTCGAGCTTAGTACCACTGAAGATCCGTCGTGTAGAGGGGTATTAAGAATTCCCTGACGAATTCTCATTGTAACCGCTTTGTTTTTGTTTACAAACACTCTGTACTCCCGAATGTAGCTCTTCCTGACGAAAGCGGCCAGGCCTCATAATACTGGATAAAATAAATGCTAAGTTTTCTGTTAAGAACTACTTTCCCTTCTTGATGTCTCGCATTTAATGTCTGTACATGACATTACAAGGGGCTAATGCACATTAAGTCTGACGGGGCTCAACACCAACCTGGTTAGCTCAGGTGTCGTTCTCCTCACTCGACCATGTTTCAAAATCACGAGGTTAGTCGCCAAAAGCCCTCGAATTCCTTTATAGTGCGACGTTAATATTCCCTCACTCGCCCACAGAAATTTGAATGTGATCCCATTATACAAGAAAGTTTGTCTGAAATTGTCTAGGATTCCGAGATAAGCTTTTGCTATCAATTAAATCACTCGTGAAATTCATTGTTTTGTTATCAAATGCTTAATTTTAATTTACAAAATTTAATTATATTTTTGTGGAAAATTGGAACACCAAGATACCATAGACTTGTCAACTTTGCCAGCCGACCCTTTCCTATCTTTCTCGAACTACCCCCAAAATTTTATTTTTACATTCCCTCATGAAGAAGAAACTGTGATCACTTGGTGAAGAAAATGCTAACTTTTGTGTGACCAGCGGTACAAATATGTTCAAGCCCAAATTTTACTTATGATCGTTATGTCAAATATAACGACTGTTTTTTCTCATTGCGTTTAACTAAGTTTCATTTTTCTCAAAGGGTCGAAAGAACTTTAAATTATGCTCTGCTACCCACTAGTTCACTCAAAAGGACATTGAAGAAGCTACGCTGTTCACAAGTGGCTACTTGTGTATTGAAAACGGAGAAATTTTTTTCATGCTTCTTCGTTGAACCAATGAGTCTGGCACTCGATTTTTAGTTAACTTTGTGTCCTCATGTGAAAGAAATTCTCTTCCCTCTTCACTCTGTAGGAGTGATGACAAGAAACAAGTTGACTGGAGAGAAAATTTGCCTCGTATGAAACCGGAGTGAGTGAGTGAATATTAACGTCGTATCAGTGGCGCACACAAGGAGGAGGAGGAGGGGGGAGGAATTCACGAGTCTGAACCCCCCTTCCAATGGCCTTGATTTTTCCCCCGACTGATTATAATTCTAGTTATATAGTACTTAAAATTTAATTAAGTATTTGTTATTAATAATTAATTTTATTTAGTGCTAATTATTTATTCAATAATTAGTTTTTAACTGTTTTTTGTTCCTGAAAATTGACAAAACCAGAATAATATGTTGGGTGGCGTGTTGGAGCATGATACGAGAATGGTGGACTTCCGATCAAGGGGTGAATCCCCACCCCCTTGAAAAATTCCTGTGTGCGCCACTGCTTCGCACTATTCAGCTACAAGAGGGCTTTTGGCGACGAACCTCATGATTTTGAACCATGGCCAAGTGACGAGGACGACACCTGAGCTAGCATCTGCCTCTCCTAACTTCCCCACCACACCAACGAGAGGACGTTTGAGCCTCGACATATTTAACGCACATCGGTCCCCTCTGCACGGCGGATCTTCAGCGGTACCAAGCTCGAACTCATGATAAGCCAGCCTTGAGTTCGTATGAAACCGGTCTCACACGGTAGACGGAAAGCAATCAGACCATAATGAAAAAAGCTTCTGGAAGTCAAATAACAGAAAATGTTGCACAGGAAGTAAATCTCCAAACAAATTTAAGAACTCGACGGCACCCTTGATAATTGACGGCAATTCACTCTTGTAATTGAAGAAAAAAAGTTACTAAGTTAAATATTAATAATGAAAGAACAGTTTATAAATGTATTCGATTTAAATCTTTCCACATTGAAAGATTAACAGATTGATTTCCAGGAAGTAAAAACTTGCAATGCAGCCGAAACCGAATTCATAATTCAGGCACTGAATGGTCGGCGGCAAAGGACCGCTCTGTCCTTCCATCACTGTTTCGCAATTCCTTCATTAAACAAAAGGAGCCCATGCGCTATCCGCATGGCCTCAGTCAGTGGGAAAACAAGAATCGTTTTTGCGGATTGGAGTGACTCGATCATTTCGTGTAATGGATGGTAATTGGTCCATATGAAATGCGTTGCGATGCTGGCTTCCACTTTTTTCTTAAAGCTGACTGCTTCCTTTTTGCCTTGATAAAAGTCTGTAACGGATATATTTTGAATTGAGACACGAACTGAAGTTAGTTGTTACGGAAAGTTTAAAAAAAAGTGTTTTTTTTTTTCAAATAAAGAATTTATTTTTGTAATGAAGCAGATACGTTTAGTTTTCTTAAGAGGAGGGAAGGAACAAATTTTCTAATATGGGTTTTGGTTTATTATTGTCTCATTCTTTTTTAATCGATAGAAAATTACATGAGATATTATGTAATTCATTCTGTATCAATCACTATTATATCGAGTGTTAGCTAAAGTTTCAAATTAAGATATTCTTTTATCTTAAGAGATTTATTGAATATACTGTATTTTTGTATTTTTTATAGCCAAAATTGCTCTATTTACTATTTTTTGTTCTAGATCGATAGTGGCCATGGTAGTTTAGTGGTTATGGCTATGAACTCGTGGCCGGCGAGTCATTAATTCGAGCCCAATGCCGCTGAAGACCTTTCGTGTAGAGAGGGTTGATGCCCATTAAATCTGTCGAGGCTGCAAGCCCACTCGTTGGGGTAGTGTGCCCGTGGTGTAGTTTGGAGAAGGGATTTCCAGTTCAGGTGTCATCCTCGTCACTTAAGCGAGGTTTAAAATTACGAAATGCATCCTCATTAGCCCTCATGTTGCGTTATAGTGCGATGTTATTTATATATATAAATTTACTCTCTCTCACTCTAGATCAATATTATTTAGGAAATAGATGGAACTGTTTCAATAGTAATGTTGTGCGATTGTAACCTCAATAGAGTGGGGAAGTGATAAGTATGGCAAGAGTGAATGAGTGAGTAAATATTAACGTCTCACTGTTTGGCTACACGAGGGCTTTTGGCGACGGACCACGTAATTTTGAACCATGGTCAAGTGACGTGGATGACACCTGAGCTGCCCCCCTCTCCTAACTACCTCACCACACTAACGGGAGGTCGCTTGAGCTCTCGAAAGATTTAACGCGCATCGTTCCCCTACACAGCGGGTCTTTAGTGGTACTGGGCTCGAACTCGTGACAAGGCCAGCCACGATCTGATACCTTGACCACTCGGCTGCCACGGCCACATAGCAAGAGAGAAAAAGGATGCATGTAAGAGAAAGAATACGTGGGCAAAATAAGTGAAGTTTGTAGGAAGTGTGAGACTTAAGCTATAGTAGAGTGGCAAAATAAAGTTGTTATAGTATGGAATTTAATTTAGATTGAGATATCATCGACAAATATATTATATTATATTTACTTTATGCAGATAGATTTCGGTTTCTAGATTTGTAACTTAATTTTTTTATATAAGACATTATTCTGAATCGTGGTAAACAAAACGAGTGCCATCCTCGTCACTTGACTGGCTCAGAATTATGAAGTCTGTCACACTTGCAAAGTTCGTGTAGTATTTAAAGCGATGGCAATTTTAACCAAAGCTCATAAAATCCCCCCAAAAGTACCTTTTTTAATTTTTTTAAAAAAAAGAACATTTAAAAAAAAAATTGAGGGTTTTTTCCAGTTTAACAAAAGAAAAAAGAACTTGATAGGCATTTAATTGGATAAATCTCCCGTAATATCATTTTCGGTCAGTCACACAAATAAAGAAAAAATAATGATTTGATGCCCGTGCGGGGCGATATTGAAATTCACCGCACGTCTACAGTCCTCATCCCCCTCTTCCTTTGAACCTCAGTTCTCGATAACCACGTGATTTGACCTCAGTGACTCACAGGAGACACCTCGTTAAAGCGGTCACAGTTACCATATTCTTTCTGCTCGTCTTCATAATGTAACACATATTACATTATATCCGGGGGTGGGGACGAGAGCGGATTAATGAAATTTCCATTCACTCCCCCTGCTGCAGGGGGAAGAGTCACGTGGCCAGAGGGAAGCGTAACAAGTCCTCCCCTTCGCCAATTTTTCGGTTGGGTACTCCGTTTAATGGTGGGAGGGGGTTGGTTTTCGGGAAGTTTATACTCGACGATCGCGCAACAAGGAGGGCAAATGGATCCTCTGATTGAATCCGTTGATAATCGGTAACGAAAAGCCGGCCACCAGTCATGCCAAAGGGTTTCCGATCCCTTTAAAAGAGCGATTCAGTTTCAAACAATTATTCTACTTTCTCTACTTTTATTACATACTCGGTTGAGATCGGACAACAGAATAATTTTTTTTTTTTTTATTTCTTTGAGAACTGTTTTGAATAAAACAAATATAACTCTACATTCACTTTTGCTTTAAGGTATCCGACTACTTGTGACAACTTTTTTTTTTAAACTTACATATATGGAGTTTTTTTCTGGTTTTTAAATATATTTAGTACATTTTAAGAAAAAAAGACAAATTAAGAACTGAAAAATAATTTATTACTACTAAAATCGGAAAAAATGGGTAAAAATTGACAAAAAATTACATAAACGGGGCCCGTTCTGTACAAATAGTAATCGACGACGATGACGAGTTTGGTGTTTTATGGTGCAAGAGCCAGTTTTGGCTATACTGCGCCAAACATTCATAGGTCTATGGTCTGGACGGGAAAAGAAGAAATTGGATGACAAGTTGGAGGGTCGAAAATAGAGAAGGATCACTGGGGTACCCCGGGGTCGTGACATCCGTGTTTACCAAAGATACCATAGTAAACCCCTTGGGAAAAGGAAAAGATCACTAGGGTACCTCGGGATTGTGACACCCGTACCCACCTAAAGAAGGTGAGGCCCCTGAGGGGCAAATATTAATAGAACAAATTCTCAATTTTTCAATTTTGATGTGTATTACGTAACTATTCCTTTTTGAAGTGACCTTCAGGATAAGAGATATTTTAATTTTTACAAAAACTCTAGAGCACATTATCTTAGTTATTATATGAAATTGCTTAAAAAACAGGGATTATATTCACATAAAGAACTGTAAATTTTGTAATAAAACAGTGACTGATAAATGTGAAGATTAAACCAATTCTATTGTTATACAGAACATACACAAAAATTTTCAGCAAATTATTTTGAAAACTTTTTGAGCAATCACTGTCCCCGTTTGAGTTTTTCGAAAAAAAAAAAAAAAAAAAAACGCATTTCGAGTAAAACGCCTTTTAAAGTTTGACATCTTATGTAAAGTTATGTGGCATCTACTTTTACTAAAACACTTGTAGGTTTTGTTCCAGTGAATGGAAAATAAAAAAA
>BMAV01017765.1:0-74825 GCA_019973955.1 Trichonephila inaurata madagascariensis | reverse complement strand
ATAAAGCTCGAACAGGACGACCACAGGCCTTGGATGACGAAGCCCTACAGGCGACCATTCAGGAGGACAGTAGTCAAACGTGTGGTGAACTTTCCAGACAATTCAACACTTCCAGTGAAACGGTTAAACTTCATCTGCACCGCTTAGGTAAGACGTACAGGCTGAGAAAGTGGGTTCCTCACACGCTGTTGGAAATCCATAAGCAACAACGAGTGGCAGCCTGTTTATCGTTGCTTTCTCGCCACCGTAGTGCATCCATATTCAATCGAGTGCTGATCAGTGACGAGAAGTGGGTTCTGTATAACACACCCAAGCATTCCAAACATTGGTTGTCACCTCAGGACACTGTCCCTCACAGCGCAAGACCACCTATGCACCCACGCAAAATTATGCTTTGTGTCTGGTGGACTTGTCGTCAAGTGGTTCACTGTGAGTTGCTACTAACGGGCCAAACGGTCACTGCGGACCTGTATTCGCAGCAATTGGAACGTGTACAACGGGCACTGCATCAGAAGGAGCCAGCACTTTTTAATCGAAAGGGTGTACTGTTATTGCATGATAACGCGAGGCCACATGGTACGCGGGTGACCAGGAATACGATACAGCGACTTGGTTGGGAGACTTTGTGCCATCCTCCTTACTCACCTGACCTTGCACCATCAGATTACCACCTCTTCCCTTCCTTGGACAATCATCTTCGTGGTAAATCCTTCACCAATGAAGCAGGCGTGAGTCAAGCTCTCTCGGACTTCTTTACGTCCCATACCCCCGAGTTTTACCGCAAGAGAATTGAACAACTGGAGACATGTTGGCAGAAGGTGCTGGATGCCGATGGTGATTACTTCCAGGACTAACAATGGGCTACGCTGTTTGTGTGTCATGTTCTTTTGGGTCATTAAAAACGTCAAGAATTTTTTTGTTTACCTTGTGTATAACTTTTGTAACCCTAAATAACTCTCGTCAAAAAAACAAAAAAAATGTATTTTAATAACAGTCAAAAATATTTATTTATTCTTTTTTTTGTGACATACATGAAAATAATAAGAAAAGAGAAATAAAATTATTCATAGTAAAATATAAATAAAAGTTATATTATGAATAACATTTATTTGGATTTATGAGAAGGATGAAATTGCCCGTGACGAGATGACAGATCCTCATAATTTGGATTCCGTGTTGTTCATTTTAAACTGAGATGCGGTTCCACGTCCAATAGTCTGTTCCTTTGTTTCGATTTAAGCTGAGCACGGTGCAGTACATATCCCCACCAAATTCTGGTGCAACACGTAGCCCCATCAAACTCTTCCCGTAACTCTGGGGGTAAACGTACCACACACTTTGGGAAATACTGTTCTACATGGTGGGCCTTTAGTGACACTAGGATTCGAAATGATTTAACGCTGATTACAAGCCCGTGAACATAACCATTAGGCTACCATGGCATCTGAGAGGGTTCACACCTATGAATCCCCTATTCAAATTATTTTAATTGAAATTGTAAGCCCCCACAGTGGCGCATACAACGGAGTCTCTAGGTCCTGAACTCTTGATTTTTTTTCAATAGGATTATATAATTGATGTATATAGTACATAAAATTTAATTAAGTATCTGTTATAGTTAATTAATTAATTAATGCTAACTATTTATTCAATAATTAATTTTTTACTGTTTTTTGTTTCCGAAAATTGAAAAAAATCAAAAGAATACGTTGGGTGACATATTGGAACAAGATACGAAAAAGGTGGACTTTCGGCCCTGTATCCTCCCTTGAAAAATTCCTTTGTGTGCCATTATAAGCCACATATACATCTATAAGTGGCTGACCCCTGTGTTACACTTTTTATCACAAATTTATATCTAATTTGTGACAACACGTTTAAGTGGTGCATTAAAAGTGGAAAAAACACCAGCAGATGACGTGGTCGGCAATAAACAGGCACCCTACATTACGACTTCACTGTATGTTTAATTACCTAACAGAAAGTTTTTAAAAGAGCCGTTTTACTCTCACCAAAGGAGTGTATGTTATTTAAAAAAAAAAACCTTCGATCGAATAAAACATTATAAATAAAATTTTTGATTGGAATAATATACTTTTATAAAATTAAGTTCATTATGAATGAAAGCAGGTGTGTGAAGCTTAAAATAAATAAAATACAAAAGTGATGATATATAGGATGAGCTGACCAAATATTTGTTGCTAAAACAACACCCTCGTAGGCTAATAACTGAGTTCTTCAAGTGGAAAGCACAACACACTGTAAAACCAAAACGTTATACAGTTTTCCAGATCTCGTTGAAACTATTTATGCTTTAAAATGAAGTTTGTGACACTAGAGTCTTTGTATGTATATACATTCTTTCGCTGGACCCAAACAAGAAGAAGAGGAAATCGAAAGTGAGTGGCTGACCAAGGCTTCCCTCCCAGAACTCAAGGCCCGAAGGAATGAACCCATGATTAAATGCTGCTTAACGATTTAATTGGGTGGCGAATCCTTTCCATGGGAACGGACTCCTTTTCCCAGGGTGCGTTTAATTGAGGCCCTAATTAAGTGTTGCATTCGCGAAACCGACGCGCCTAATGGACGGGTTGGCCCGTCACTGAACGCTTCCACCTTTGTTTTGTTACACTTCCGACGCATGCGCACAGAATTGTCTTATGAGTTGCCACTGGGATCTGATTAAAATATTGTTTCGGATGGATTGAAAATGAATTCTGTGTCCCATGCCATGTAATTGGGAAAGCGAAGATGTGCCCTTAAACCGAAACTATTTGCTAGGATTACTGCTTTTTTTTTTAAAAACGATATCAGTAAATTTAAACAGCCATATACTTTTATTTCGAACATTTACTACTGTTGCCATTCGAGATGGGCAAAATAATCCTCAGGCGTTAATATATTTAAAAGGGAAAGACAATTTTGTTAGAATTATTTCATGCTTGCATTTCTGTGAAGAAATGAAATAGAGTGACTTAAAATATTTATTTTGTAGTACCTTTAAGTACATTTGTTTCAGATAGATAGATCCAGTAAGTGTTTAGAAGTCATTGCTCAATGATCAAAAACATCAGCTCTCTAGCCATTGTAAATAATAAAGCTACTATATTTTAAAAGCTATAATTTTATATATAAATTACTTATGCAAACTGATTTTATAATAATCACAAGAACGATTCATAATAAAAAAATCTTAAGCAGGGAAATTAAATAGAATTAAATATAGAAAAAGGTTTATTGATAAGTATACTGAAAACTGATTGCGTAAAAGACGTATACAATCTCAGTTTTCCTGGGTCGTTCACGAGGAAAATCTAGATCAACAACACTAGCGATTAACTTCATCGATGAGCGAAATAACATATTATATACACCAATCAACAAATTTAAATAATTTAAAACATTCATTACTATTTTGTATTCTAAAAATTGAAGCCAACAACCTGAAATTAGTGAGACGTTTGATATTGTTTTGAAATCTTTGAATGCTTCGATATTTGGTTTGATGGAAGTAATTGTAATTCTGAATGAGATTTCTCTAAGTGCTTATCGGGTTATTTAGCCTTTTTCTTTTTTCGTGTATTTTATTCTTAGGAAAATCTGCCCATAAATTTAAACTCTAATTACATACTTAAAACATGATTGTAAGAGGAGAATTTTTTTTTTTTTTTGGTGGTGAAACGGTAATTCATAAGTTGAGTAAATAGACGTTAACAAATTTTTCTTTATGTTAAGTGTTAGATGGTAGCTGTATGCAATACTTTTTTAAAATCGTCGAACTTCTGAAAAAGAAGTTGAAATAAACTGAAATTGTTTGGTTTTATGCGGCACTTTTTGAAATCTGTTCTAAAATTCTGTTTGAGATAAAAAGTGTACATTTTTTTTTCTTGTATAGGATTTCGTACGGTAAATTCACTTAAGATTGTTTACTCTCGTTTAAATTGCCACAGCTTTGGTTTTATTTCAATGCTGATATAACGTATAATTATAAAAAGACGAGTGCAAAATTCACCACAACTAACTTAATTCCTTTCCCTAAAGAATTTAAGTTAGTTTATAACTTTTATAAACGTGGTACACACACACACACAAGTGTCGAACATCATGGATTGATTTCAAACAGTGTTTAAAAATAGAACATCTCTAACAGTTCAAAGAGATCTAAAGATCGGCCAAGAGTTATGTACAGTTGGCGACTTAAAATCCTACACCAAAAAGGAAGCATTCAAATCACGTGAAATTTTTACCATGTTTATATGGCATAGGGGGGGGGCGGAGAACTTTTCCAGGATACGGGGCTACTTCAGATGTTTTTAAGATGTGTGGTACACCCAGTGGCTAATTTGTATCAAAATTGTTTTTTTTTTCTTAACATTTGTTTTAGACATTGTATCCCTCTTTAACAGATTACCATTCTTACTAAAAAAACACAAGTTACACAAAATTGTCAAGTTGAATGCTTGAACAATTATGAAAAAGGGACTGCTAGATCTTGAAGCGTGGACGTATTCAATGTAACGAGAAGAGAACATACCTAAACCGACGAATCTGAAACAGATATATATATATATATATATATATATATATATATATATATACAGTAAGACCCTGCTTAACGCTGTTTCGTTTAGCGCTGTTTCGATTTAACGCACTTTTATTTGAATTGTGGGATTCCCCCAAATAGCACACAGCGTTAGGCTTCCCGATATCCGAAGCAGTTTATCTGTGTTTCTTCTTTCCTGAGGTATTCTACGAACGTATTTTTATCGTTTCAAGTATTTGTTGACGTTATTGTAAGTATAGATTTATATAATATAACGATTTCTATAGTGACAAATATTATGATTTTTAGTTTTTATAATGAGTGATAATAAAAAACACGAAAATAAAGCAACAAGAAAAAGCATTTCACTGGAAACTAAAATGCAAGTGATTAAAAGATTAGATACTGATGAACGTCAATCTCAAATTGGTGCTGCATTGAATTTGGCAACTTCAACAATAAGGACCATTCTCAAGAATAAAGAAGATGAAAAATACTGTCAGACAACTGCAACTACGACAAGCTCAGCAAATAGAATTATCCGTTCTAAAAATAATACAATAGAGGAAATAGAAAAACGACTTTCTATATGGATTGACGACAAAATTGAACGCAATATGCTATTAAGCCAATCTATCTTCTTGATAAAAAGGCAGAGCATTGAAAATACAGAAGAGACTGAATGATCGGAAATGTAAGCTTACTGATTTAGAATTTGATTTATTTTTATATGTATAGTCGTTTATATATATATAATGTTTCTATATTTGTAAGAAACATTTTTGTTCTGTTATAAAAACACATAATTAATAAATTTAATGGTAAAATACTTGACCAATTTTCTACCCATCTTCTCATAACTCCCTTATTTACATGAAGAGATAACCTCGTTTAACGCTGTTTCATATTACACTCTACTTTGATGGAACGTATACCCCGCGTTAAGCGGGGTCTCACTGTATATATAATATATTTATATATATGTGTGCTTTTACAATTGTTCTCTGCCGATTCATGCATCATCGTGGGAGTATTGGATGTCTGAATGTCCAATCCCGTGCTGTCGCACAAAAAATTGATCATTAACATTTATTCTCCCCTTCAGTCGGCGTGTGGCGGAAAATTCATTTCAACGACTGGCATCGCAGTAATCACTTTTTTCCCCTACAGCGACAGTAAACGTGTTAAGCGTCATTATTCTCTTCCATTGAAGATACTAGTGTCGTCTACACATTCATTGAATGATTTGCTTAAGTAAATAGTCGCATCGATTGTGTAAAGCCGATTCTCCAGTCTAGCTGGTGTCGGTGTTTCATAACCATGTTTCTTTTAGTATGCGCGACTTAGTTCTTAGTAAAAGTGACTAACACAAAATGTCTTGGTGGCCCACCGGTCGATCGCGATCGACTCAATGTTTATTTCTGATATATCGTGATGGGATATGCAAGTAACATTTATTTCAAAGAATGCATTTGTTTCTACAATGATGCATTGAATGGCGGACAAAAGGGCCCAACTTCTGTCTGCAACACCACGAATGTCGGATTACAGTCTAAAGACACAGCGGAGAGGTTACTTAATTGTGTGTGTGTGTTGCCTTATGCATCGCCATACTGCCAGGGACGTCTTAAGACTCTATGAGGTCCTGGGCCCCTATACAAAAGTAGGCTCTACCTAAGATCTTCAAAAGTAGACAATGCATTGTCAAATACTAGTTTAAACGGTAATTTGAAACAAATAAATGTGAACGACTCACAATCTCTAAAACTTAGGCACAAACCGGCTCGAGCGAAGGCTGCATTTCAACTCAATGAGTTGAATGATTGCTAATGGTATTAGGCCTAAGCCTAGACATGGACAAAGATCATCATGTAAGTGTACAGTAGTGCCTCTTAAGCTTTCAATGCTTGCGACCCAATTTTCAGTCATAATTTTCTTCGCGCCTCCTTCACCATCCAAACAATAACATGTAAAATTAATTATACACACAGTTCGCTTAAAATAAACATTCAAATCGTTTTCTAAGGTCTTCTTTAACATACAAAAAAAAAAGATACTTACCTTTTGACATTAACTATTTTTTCGGAATAAAAATGACAATTTTCGCAATCCAATGAAAACGCTGTCAACTGAAAATGCAATTTCTGCAATAAAACTATTCACCTTCCTCGCTAAAATACTCATGATAGAACCCGAGCTGCCATATATCTTGGAAGAGGGGAGTTAAAAGAATATTCCTGCTAAGTATGGTCAGAGTATTCGTAAAAATGGTTATTCTACGTAATTTTAACGTGAGTGGTACTTATAATTACCGTCGGTAGATAAAGGGTTGAAATTATCCGAATTATGATCTTAAGACAGAATCGAGAACGAAACGAGGCCCCCACCAAGAGTGAGGCCCTGGGCTCGGACTCAGTTTGCCCATGCCTTAAGACGTCCTTGCATACTGCTCTTGCACCCGGTGTTGTAGTTTAGAGCGGTACTAAATTCGACTCCCGTAATTCAAAGTACGGATTGCTAGAGCTAACGTCTCTGAGGCTTTGGACAATGAAGTGACATTCCAAGTGTCGACCTTGTCATCTGTCTATGGACCAAAATCACAAGCCGTGTAGACTGTGGTTAGTAGACTTTAATGTCGGGGAAGAAACAGAAAGAATGAAAAATTCGACTGATTAAATGCACAAAATAAAAACACGAAACATATTTTTTCTGCATAAATCTGATAATGATGGCTAGTGGAGAGAATAAGAGTTTTCGTTTATTATTACTATTTGCTATATGGTTATAACTTAAATAAGCGATGTTTGGTTGACGAGTTTGGACCTATACCATTTGGTAGAATAAGTCAAAATGATTTGTTATTGTTATTTTATTGCGCCATCACAAAGTATATGAAATGATAAAAAAAATATTAGAAATCCATTAAATAAATGAACACATTAGTAGATTAGCAATTTTATTCAAATAGAAAAAAAGTTATTTTTGCATATATAATGCTTTATATATAAGTAAGACATTGCTGCTTTAATACCGTTATGGGATTCACAAGCTGTATTGGAGGATCTGCTATTCCTGCGTTCTAGAACGGTATATGTTCCGAGTAAATAAATATTTTCAGAATTAAATACAAATGAAACAAACCCTATCTTTTACAATGGGTGGGAAACCTTTTCAATCTCAAAAAGGCTATATGTATATTCATGAATCTTAATATAAATATATTTCTCATAAAAGCACATAATTTTCCCAAACACTCTTCTCTGTCTATAATTTATAAAATTAATTAATTTCAAAATTATATTTAAGTTAAACTCGTATGAAATTTTAAGTTAATAATTAATGTACCAATTCATATAATGGTCTTAATAATTAGGATGATCATAAGATAAGATATCAGTAATTATAGTTTAACCATTGATTCAGCACCTTTCTCCTTACGTGTGCTTACGTCAAAATTGACCCTTAAATTCTCAGTATAGGAATTATGCAAATTATTTCAGTGGAGATTCCATTTTCAAATAAAGTGAAACCGAAAGTTAAGAGAAAGGGATTTAAAACACAACTAGCTTGAGAAATGTAAATTAAAATTCACTATGCCAAATAAATTTGTTTTAAGGCTGTCACAAGTACTCCAACATTTATATTATATTCTGGCTTAGCTATCCTTTAGAGAATCACTTATTTTATATAATGTTACTCATTTTTATCCAATTTGACATATTTCTTCTTTTATAAAATGTGTTTCACTTTTTTTCTCCTATACCGTAATGCTAAGGAACACTATCCCTTTTCGTGTCAAAATAACAATTCCTTATTTATCAAATATTTTGGCATTTTGAAAACACTATATTATAAACAAAATATATGAATTACAATGTGACAAATTTTTATGAAAATAGAGGCATTTTTTTTGTCCGAAAATGTGTTCCGCGTTAGTTCAAGCTTTCATATATTTGGCGGCAGCCTTCGTACAACAGTCTTAATGATGCTTGATGATGAACAATGATAAGAATACAGTTTTTTTTGTAAAGAATATGACAAGAGCTCAAACACATTCAATGAACAAAAAAAACTTTGAAAACATGAAATATTACCACCAAAAATTTCACATTGTCTATTATTGTATAATTCTCCACAGAATAATGTAATAATTTCTCGACTTTCGCGTATTTTTTACCATCCTTCTCTCTATCAGCTTTTTGTTTTATCTGTAGATTCATTAAAGGCTAGTGGGTACGTGGAATCTACGTTTAGAACTTACTCAATTTCAGACTCAATGAAATATATATTTCTAGTATACCTAATAACAGGTAGCATTTATATTCCTGTTAAAAAAGAGAACGAAAAGAAATTGAAACAATCGAATGAATTTTTTGAATGAATGAATGAATTTTGGATTCTTTCAAAAGAACATAATTATTATTCTAACGGAGGAGGGGTGGGCGCAACTAAAGTCCCCTCTCATTTTTAAATGGTTACATCAAATCGTGTTCTCCTGTAAATCGAATTGTTTGCTTTTCTCTCAAAGAACATGAGTCAAAGAAGAATTCTGCATAAACTTCTTCATTCGAATGATTAGAATTGGAATGGATGAATTTTTTTTTTGACGGCAAATACAACAGAAGTGTAAGGAGAAATAAGTGACCTCGCAGGCACTGAGATTGAGCCTCAGTAATCGAGTGTTTGTCCCAATGCAAACAGTTTGTTGACTTCTGGAGGCAGGATCGCGCAATGGAGTTGTCACCGAGCCGTCAAGATGGCAGAATCCAATGCGAGACGCAAACACTCTTCTCCAAATAGAACGATCAACTTGTATCGATTCCAGACGCGTTCTGTACATCGCGGCGAAACCCGATCCACTGGTGTGTGTGTACAAGGGCCGGCTTTGATGTGTCAGAGCGAGGACTTGTGAGACTGGCCACAAGAAAAGCAAAGCGGGGACCCCCGTTTGTGTTTGTTTTGCGGACGCTCATGGAGTGCATCACGGTTGACAGTGGAACGGCGTGTTTGTTTGCGTTCCAGGGCCTCTCAATCGCGGCCCTTTCTTCGGCGCTTTTTTGCTGCCACCAGATTCGGTTACTTGGGCAGAGGGAGAAATATTATTTCAGCTGAGACGGCTACCGACTCTGCGCAGAGTCAATTGGAAGGAGGGATTGCTTAACGCGCTTTGACAGCAGATTCGAATTTCTGATCTGTGAAATGCCTCATTTGGAAAGCGCGTGCCCCAACACAACGGAGGGCTTGTTCCGGTGTTTCCAGGCGTTGAGAGCGCATTAGGATGTGTTTGATGGCCGTATCCGGTGTTCATTTTGTAAAGATGCCTTAATTAAGATCAGTGTTTCTTTGACTTGGCTGCAATTGAACAAGACAGATTCATATTTTGAAAAATTTGCAATCAGATGGGATTAATCAAACGTTGCCAACACTCTCATTTTTTATATTTGTATTTATATTTTCTTAAATGTGATATATAATATATTAGTTTCATTCACCTGGTTTAAAAGCAATTGTAGTTCCGATGAAATCAAAGGTGAAACACTGCATTGGTTACATGCAGTGGCGCACACAAGGAGGAGGTCCAAGGGTCCCCCCTCCTGATTATAATCCTATATATATAGTATGTAAAATTTAATAAAGTATTTGTTATTAATAATTAATTTTATTAATTAATTCTAATTATTTATAAATTATAATGCTAATAATTAATTTTTTACTGTGTTTGCTCCCTAAAATCGACAAAATCAAAAGATTATGTTGAGCGGTGTATTGGAGTATGATAAGAGAACTGTGGACCCTGGACGGCCCCGCCCCCCTTGAAAAATTCCTGAGTGCGCCACTGGTTACAGGTAATCTACGATTACAACTTGTCACACATCAACATTTTAAATGTACAAAGACTTGTAATTAGCTTTTCTACAATATTTTTGCAATTTCGTAATAAAAGATGGATGAGTTGCTACGATAATCAATGTTTATATAAATCTAGTATTTCTCTTAGGATTCAGGTATAAAATGACGTAAATTATGTGACACACTTCCTTATATTTAACAATCTCAATATGAGTGCAATGTTTAAAATGGTACAAATATATTCATAAATTTGTTCGTTTAAAAGTAATACATTTCGATGCTTTTATATACAGTTGAATACATTCGAAAATTATTCATTCTTTCGTTTAGTTGAATAATAGGCTTGGTGTTCGATGTATTCAATACTCTATCTATTTGATCATAATTATAGGGATTTCTGCACTCTAAATGCAAGTAAGTGTAAAAGCTCTCTTGCATCATAGTTAGGGAATCTGGAGAGATTTAGGTGCTCTCATGGTTCTGTTGTTGTTCCAATTGACGAGGTTCAACTTCTCTAATAAATCATTTGTGCAGTGAAACAGATTAAATATCATATTTCCTTCTGATGAATCTCCTCAATTCGGACAAGTTTCAAAAAGTGTTAAACAATTTGTATGATGCTGCATTGACAAAGGCGTTAAGTTCGTAAGTGTTCCTCGTAGGTGACCGTTTTCGGATTTAGGTTTTGTTTCCAAAACCGTGGTGCACAGTAATGAGAGGGGGGGGAGGAGAGACAGCTGAATGTCGAAGTCAAACTAGATCTGAAAGTGGCCATTACGCTGTCGTCATTTTCACTCGAAAATTTTTATAAGTACCAAATCCGTCTCCAGCTATCCACAACGCCTGATGCACGTTAAAACGACCAAGGTTCAAAGTCCTCATGTTCGTGCCGAAAGTTACGAAGTTTGGAGAGTGGATTATCAGCTCAGATTTAATTTTCGACATTTGACTATTGTTCAAAATTACGATCAGTAGACCTCATGTTGCTTCCGAATGCCTTGTACAGACCTAAAGGTGTTGATAAACAATTAATCCACCAGTAGATTCTCTTTTCAGTCAATTCTTGCTTTATATGAAAGGTATCGTAAAGTCTAACAAAAGAAGTACTAAGATATAACAGATATCTAAATAAAGTTTGTTTTCCATTGTAGTGTCTGAGTACTGTTTTGACAGTAGATTCTTTAAGAGTTGGCGACGTTCACACATCTGCGGGGGAGGGGTTGCCGTTTTGTGATGGGGAAGGTGACTGACCCTCGAGGAGAACGGTTAGGGGTGAGAGTGAATCCCTTGATTTTTTGCAAGCGTGGAGCGCTTGACCGAGATTTGGTGTTAAGGAAAGCGAGTTAATTTGATTGAGAACCGACGCATGGCGCGTGGTTTGCTGTACCAAGAATAAAGTTTCTTGAGAGTGTTTTAACACGATGGACTGTATTTGATTGTAGTGATAATTGAGATAGTTGTGTTTGATTTAAGAAGTTTTAGAAAGTAATTGAGAGACATCACATCCATATTATTTGATCCATATATTCATAATGCTGAATATTATAATTATTAATACTGATTTGTTTTGTTTCTGGAAGTCACACAGAGATTGAAGTAACTTTACGATGGAGAAGACAGTGGCTTGCAGTGGTATTCAGATTCTTCATTTGAAAGGTTACAACTTCTTGTAAATCCCAGTGAAATGATACCTGTTTTGAAAATGATATCCCATCCTATTGCACAGCAGTGGAAAAAGAAAGGGAATTTTGAAATTTTGACAGACGATCCAAAATGTAGAAGACCATCATTCAGACCGATGCTGTTCGAATGAAAAAGGGTAGGATTTTATTATATCACTCCGAAGATTCGAAAAATCATGAATGATTCTGATCGTAGCTAAGGTAGTGTATTAATATTTGTTCCCGAAGAATTGCACCTGTTAAAAGTTTTAGGATTTCACAAAAACTTACTCATCTTATCATCCATTTGCTCATTCCTCTTGAAGAAATCAGAAGGATTTGGTATTGAAGTTTCGTTGCGTTCCTCCTATTCTTCCGATCTTGCCCCGAGTGCTTTTCATAACCCGAAAACTTAAAAAATAATTGTGAGGACGTAGATTTGACAACACAAATGACGTCCTTCAAGAGGTGCTTCAAGAGTAGTCGGTTCCCTATACCGACAACGCTAAATTGAGCTTTTTTTATGTACCTTTTTCTCAAAAACTGTTAAATATAAAAGCTTTAAATTTTGTTTGTATATTAATTGTACTTTTATATTTATACTCAAGTCAAAAATTTTCAAATATATTGTTTAGTTTTTTCAAAAACATACAACGTAAAAGTATCCTTATGAATTTTTTGAAAATTGTCATTTTTTTTTTACTATAACTGCTTTTCAGCAAAATATTTTGGGAAAATCCCCCCAAAACTAACTTCAGTTTATAGTTATATATCATTTATATGCAGTAAAAATTGTATGTGCATCAATTCAGTAGATTCTGAGAAAAAAGTACACGCAGTTTGAAAACAATCATTTTGTAAAATTGCATTTTTAATGTAAAAAGGGTTTCATCTCAAAATAATCAATTACAACATGTATTTGTCCTATTTTATTAAATATTAGTATTTTCTTATAATAAAATAGGAAACAAAAAAGTCTTAAATTGCCCAGAAAATACATATATAGTACTTTTTCAGTTTTTGTTTTACGAGATATTTTGTGGCATTTACAACAATTTTCTCAAATTCTGTACAATTTTTGAAGAATGTTTTAGCTTTTCTGTAGTACAAACATCAAAGTTTACCATAAAGCATCATAAATATAATGTGAAAATGTATCAATACGGTTTTGGTATGAATTTGTGAGTGCATTTGGAAAAATATGACTAGACGACATTTCGAAAGGTTTCATAGGAGTTTGTATGTTCACATGCAAACACAGTTTCTAAAAGTTTTAAATTTAAAAAGTTTCTCTAAACTGGACAAATTATTTCTAAAACGGCCAAAAAATAAAACAAACTGTTTTTATGTTTTTAAACATGGAATCTATGTATTTTTATGTATATGACAAGCTTTACATACAACGACAAAAAGCACTACACATCTGAGTTATAATTACACATCTGAGGTACCTTTTATTGAAATTTTTTTGAATATATTTAAGCTTAAAAGTTGTACATAAATAAAGAAACATTTATATTTATACTGAAGTGAAAATTTTAAAATATATTGATAATTTTTTTTCAAAAACAAACTTTTACTTATCATTGAATTTATTCAAAGATGTCAGTTTTGTCACGACATGTTGTGAAACTGCCCCTAGGTTGCCCTTCTCCTTGGTTATCTGCGTGAGCTAGATGTGTAGGATTAACAAAAGGACCAGACGTGTCCATATTCTTAATATGACTGACTTTATTAAGAATTTAAACTTAAAATTTTAACAGATTAAATGATAATAATATATATATGAGAGAATCTACGATGACAAAACACACTATATGAATAATACCGAATTTACGTAACTCGGATCACTATCAATATCTAACCGCCTAATCTAAATTCCAATAATGTCACAAGTTCTAATATTAAATAGTCAATTCTACCTTGATTCGATCGTCGAATTAATCATAAGGAGTTGCGTCTTTACTCGAGTGCATGGGTATGCACCTTGACCCAATGGCTCTATCTTCGGATAACCTCTGTTGGCTGTCACTTTACAATCGTATCACGATCTATCATAACATTCCCCAAATTGCCATCTCACTTACTGAAACTTCTGATATTTAAAAGCTATCTAATTTGCATCTTGCATTCACGTTTCACTTCTTGGGTTTTGGTCGGAAAAGAGTTGCCATTAATCCTGGCCCCAAAAGAACCCAAAGGACATGTTAATGAAAAGACGTGTGAGCCCGTCACAATATACTCTTTAGCTAAATGTTTTTGTATTATTTCCAAAATATCACTTCAGTATGCACAAGTATACATAAGGAATATATAATTTAAACTTGATGTGTATAGAAAAATTTCATTTTTTAAACACAATTTAAAAAATAAAATTTTTTAGAAACTGAAATTTTGTAATGCAATCTTACCTCATCAAGTATGCTGCCCTAATTTTAAAAATATTGTCTCCTTCCTTTATTTAATATTTTTCTTTTGTTTGCAAAATGTGTTCCAAGTCATGAACTTGCAATATTTAAGAAATAAATCTGTTTAGATTATTACATTTGTTATGAAGAGCTGTGCTAGTGCATATTTTGTAGAATTCTCTTCTGATTTTTATGAAGGGACACACTTAATTTTTAAAACAAATGCAAGTATATTGAAACTCATAATGGCACTAATAATGCAAATATCTTTTCTAAAAGAAAAAACTTACATTCAAATTGTGAATTTTCGATTTACATTTGCTCAAGATATCTTAAAATTATTCAAGTTCAATTAGCAATAATTTCATTAAATTCTACGAAAAAGCCTGCAAACCCCTCCTAAAACAGATAAACAGCTATAATACTTGCAGTTAATCTACAGTTAATTGTGTATGATTAGGTGAAAAATTGTGGTGGCTTTGCAGTTTTTTCTCAGACCTAAAAAGCCAATATTTACGCTTTAATCTGTCAAAGTAGGCGTGGCACGTGGCAACTGATTTTTTTTTAAAGTCATTTTGACATACTTCTAATTCCTTAAATATCAAATATTTTATATCACTGAAAATGTCATGAATTGGAGGTTTTAAAAATATCAAAATCGATAATCTGAAATTTTGTCCCCTACTGACTGCCTTCAAATGAATCTGCTAAGCTGTACAACGATGACCTTCCAAAGGTGACGTAGCACTGGAAGAAATGTTTAATTTTGAAGGGAGATCACATGTAGAGAAATCTTGGTAAGAAATAAAAAAATTAAGTTTCTATCTCGATTATTTTTAATAATAGAAATTTCACAAGACTCCCTCGTTGTGTACAACTTGATAAAAACTTGTTAAAAATCTGAAATGAACATGCACTTCGAAAACCATTCTACATTTTAGCGAAAAAATGCTCAATGTTTGATGGATGGCGAAGCTATCCAGTTTCCATCATCCATCTTCTATTGATGACCGCATTTACCTGTAAATTATGAGTGAATTACTATCGGCACTTACACCTCTTATGGTCGATTATGACATTTTTTTTGTTGTTGTTGTTGCTTTACAATATACGCAATGTATGCATTTTACTATTCTTTGTCCCCTGTGTCCCTTTGTCCACTGCTTTTCTTATATTCCATAACATTCATGCGTATGAATTATAACAGTTTATAAAACTACTTTTCATCTGACAGGTATTCAGAGTCATTAAATCCACCAATTGTTTTCAACTGTATATCATTAAACTTTTTGTGGGTATCTCAGCATTTTCGGCTCTGACTCATTTTCTCTCATTCTCAGAAATCGAAATTGAATGGTTCCCACACCAAATCATCCTTTTTTAGACTCCATGACTGCGTCTTATAGAACATTATTTCTCAAAAGCACTTAATTAACTTTAAATTAAGTAATTTAATTCTTAACTACCAAAGAACACTTTGTTCTCTTAACGACTTCTTAATTTACCAAGAGTTTTGAATTTTAGTTTTTGTTCTTTCGTCTTTTCTTTCGAAGATAGGGATGCACTCTTTTATGAAGCTATGCATTTGTTAATTTTTAAAAACTGATAGGAGTTTAAGCAAAAACCCCAAAAATAACAAAGAATGCTGGTTAATATTACATTTATAATGTGTGTTATGTACAATGAAAATGTATAGTAATACAAAACGCAAAATTAATATCGCAGACGAGAAATTTGTTAAGTATGGAATGACGTTACTCTAGGACAGGGGTGGCGAACCTTTATGGATTAACGTGCCATTTTTTCTAAAGAAGTGTTTAATGAAGCATAGGCGTGCCGTCAAATAATTTTGACTTGAGATTATTGAAAAAATAATAAAACTAAATACTAACAACTCAAAACTCTATTTAGTACGAAAAAATACTTTTTGTACTGTATAGTTGTAAATGTTTTAGTTATACGTGTAATTCAAATTAAAGTAACATTAGTGTGACTTTGTTGTTGCAGATTGTATGACAAATAACTTATACTAGGATTGTAAAATATTACTTTTAGTAGCATGCATGCTGAATTGAAGTCATCTGCCAAATGGTTTCTAAGCAATGAATTATTTTTGCTGCGATTTACTTTTTTGACAGGAGGATTTGTGATTTGTGTTTCAGAATGCCGTTTTACAGACAATTTTCTGCATATCTCTGTTCCAGAACATAAAACACACCACTTTGTGGCTTTTACTATAATAATGCCATATTTCAAGTTTGAAATTCTACGCTACATTTACTATCTTGCACTTTTTGTTCTTTTGCTGAACTAGCCATGTTAAATAACAATTAAAAATCGTAAATATAACATAAAAGAACTTTAAAATACAGTTGTATCAACGAAATTGACTATGCTATGCGTAGACAAACTTTGCATCATAAGTAACTATAGTCCACGAAGTAACTAGGTTATTTTGAAATAAAATACAAACCATTTTGATCACTGGCGTGCCCAAAATATAGTGTCGCGTGCCATTGATGGCACCAGCTACTGGTTCGCTATCCCTGCACTAGGACCAGGTGAGGTTTATTGGTGTCGTAAATTTGAATTATGATAAAAAGACGAGTATATTCAAAAACATTTGTCCAATTTACAAAAAAAAAAATTAACAATATACCCGAATTTTTTTTTCAAACTACCTTTTTTCCTTTAAAAAACAAATCGTAAGAAATTGGAAACATATGCCTTTTTTATTGAAGAGAATGCTCCGTGAAGTTAGATTTCTGAGAAAATTTGGCTGCGGTAACACAGTGATTACGGCCACGTGTCATGAGTTTAAGCCCTAGAGTCACGGAAGACCACATTGTAGAGCGGATAATGCACGTTAAATCTGTCGAGACTAGGTTTCTGATTTCCCGGGCTTTTCCATTCTCGGGAAAGTCCGAAATTTCGGGAATGTAATTGTCATTCCCGGGATTTCCGGGAATACATAAAAGCATTTAAGGTATGTGACTACCTTCGGAGCACTTTTTTTTTAAAATATATAAGTTTTCAAATAAATAAACAGGTTTTTTTATTTGAAATGGGGCATAAAAATAGAAATTCAAGTACAATTTCCACAAAATTAAAAATAATTTTGGATATATTGGGAATTTTGAGTGAAATTTTAGTGAAAAATTGCGGTTACGGTAAACCTTCTATTGAAAATTCTAATTAATACATTCGAATATGTATACAGTACATAAATAACATCATTATCTGTACTTAGAGCTATAAGATTTGTAATACTTTTGAAAGTTTTTGAAATATGTCATTTTTTATGCAAGAACTCAATTTTTTACAAAAAACTATTTATATTTTCTCACACAAAAGTGCAATAAAATACATAAATATCTACACAGAGATTGGATTATATAATCTATACTGGAAATAAAACTAAATAAAACATTTTCTGAAAATTTCAATTTGATATCTTTAAAAAGAAATCCTGTAGTGAACTTACCATGAAGCAAAAAAGTGAAAAACATAGTTTCTCAGAAAATGTGCATTTAAAGATTTTAATACAATATAAGAAAATTTCTACTAGTTGCACACTTTTTAAACTCACCATATTTATAGGTTAAGATATCTTTGGCTTCTTCATGGTTAACTAATTTGGACTTTTTTAAACTTTTGTTGTTTTTCTGGAGAGTTTTATAGACTTGCCATTGTCGTTTTCAGTGAAATTTTGATGAAAAATTGCAGTTATACAAAATTTTAATAAATAATTCAAATAATATTTATACAGTACGTGCATAACATCTTTATATGTGTTAAGAATTAAAATATTTGTAATACTTTTTCAAATTTATTAAATATGCCAAATTTTATGCAAAAACCCGTTTTTTTAAAAAATTAATGATTTTTTTTCGTAAAAAGCAATAAAGTACATAAATATGTACATAGAGATTAAATTTTGATTCATAACACAGAACTAAATAAAACATGTTCTGAAAATTTCAATTCTATATCTTAAAAATATTTTGTGTAGGGATCTACTTCTGGTTTCATAAACTCCATTTCCTCTTTACTAATTATGCTATAACATTACTTCTAAATATCGTAGAAACAAAAATATAGTGTTTTTGGAATCTTAAATGTATGGACTAAAATACAAAAGCATAAAAGAACTTTCTAAAATTTTCTCCAAAACGAGACGAATTTTGGGTAGTCACATACCTTAAAAACAAATTATTTTTAATAAAATCAATAATAATTATATAAAATAAGGATACATATAAATTTCAAACTTAATACTTGTTTATATAATGAGCTAAATGTAAAAAAATGTATAATAAATTCATTATTCATTTTTAAGATAGGATTTCAGAAAGCATAAGCAAATTATACTTTTATTACTCAGTCTAGTTCTAAGCTTTGTGACGAACAATCCAGCAGCAGAAAATACTCTCTTGGCTTCAAATGACGTTGGAGGAATTGTTTTTAAAGCCTCACGTAATTTTATAATGTTTGGTGATGGATTTTCAGTCGAGTCGAACAACTGCATCTCCTGTTTCATGATTTTGTTGAACTTAGTACTTTTTTTGGTTGAACAATATAAATTTTTGTCTTAGAGTAAATTGCTTTCTATAATTTTTCGTCGAACGTCAGAGGTTTTTCTTTCAAACACTCCGTGCTTTCTTCTTCCGGGTGCGAAGAGTTGGATATTGATTCCTCTTCTTCGCAGAAAAACCTTGTCCCTTCATTTGGGCTTATCTAACCAAACAATTCTTACTTGGCCATCGCGAAATATCAACAGTAACTGCAGCTGCTTCGTATTTTCTCCCAAAATTCAGGTATTCCATTAATCCTATTAAATTAACGTTGCGACTCTCATTAATTCTTTGGATTAGAGAATATCTCATATTTTTCGCAAATTCTTAATTTTGTTCGTTCAATTCTCCAATAATGAAAGAAAATATACCTTCTGTGGTTAGCGAAGTTGCATTTCGGCTGCATAATTTTTCTAAGCCTATTTTTACTGGCTTTAAGCCTGCTTCAGTTGTAGTCACAGTTTCAAACTCTACATTGGCCATAATTTGTTCTTCTTTAATGTCAATTAATGTTCTTAAAATTGCTGACTTTATTTCTAAAATATCTTTCAAGCATTGCCAACAAACTATTTCTGCGTGTTTTAGTATCCAAACAAACCATCCTTTCACAGCCCCAAACTCTTCTTTTACATATTTTCGTAAAATATCGTTCCTGAGAGAGTTGATTTTCTGAATAATTTTACTACATTTATAATTTTTTTAATAGTTTCATTTATATTAGGTATAGAATTTTTTTCTGTATAATTGATATGAAACAAAGCCCGTGATTCCCAGCAAATCCCGGGAACGAAGTATAATTCCCGGGAATAGAAAAAGTACAGAAATCTTATGATTTCCCGGGAACCCGGGATCGAGAGTCGTTGAATCCATTAGCGTGGTGTTGTAATTTGGAGGCGACGGCATCATCAGTACGATTCTTATGTCAAGATTAAAATTATCCGAATTTTCTGTAATTTTTATTTTTAAGAACATTATTTTAATAAAGATAATTTTATAAATTGTAGGCTTAATAATAGGTTTATACATGTAATATTTAAAGTAATCGAAATGAATATGTTTACCATTTATTATGTTTCGTTTACTAAAGTTGAAAAAGTAAAGTCGAATAATATTATAAAATATTGCTAATGGCCTAAATTCCTGATGGTAACATGATAAAAACAAACACATGTTCTCCATTTAATTAAAATTAACATTAAACTAACTTATATTTGTTCTTTTTTTGTAAAACTTGAATGAAGTTTCAAATTTCATAAATGGGTAAGGATGTTCAAAAGTTATGCAAAAAAGTTTCTTCAAAAAAGATTTTAAAATTAAAAAATCTTACTTTACGGATGTACTTTAAAATAAAATGCATTTTGTAAATCTATGTGTGTTATTATTGCTGAAAAATATGGAATTTTTAAGGGAAAGTTAGATTTCTGCAAAGAGAGCAAAGTTATGAAATACGAAGCGCATGAACTGATTACCGTAAAATCCAGCGTAACACGCGCTTTTAACACAAAAAATAAGATCGAAATTTACGGGTGCACGTTATACGCTTGTTATAAAAATAAGAGCTTTAAAAATAAAAGATAATCATAGAAAAAAATTAAACTTATACATATAATGAAATACTATTCATTTAAGGTATTCGACTGGTTTCGGAGACAATTTTCTAAAATATAACTTAAATAATCATTTAGTTGTTATTTTTTAATTAAGTATGTTGCAAAACTATGAAAATACAGAAAGAAGAATTTTTTGAAAGCTTATTTTTCAAAATATTGAGAAATTTCTACCATTACATAAAATAGCTCTTTTGCAAACACAACTCTAAAAAAATATATATTACAAAAATAAATAAAATGTTTGCAGGAATACAATTCTTTAACGTTTAACTATGCTTTATACTAAAAAAGCTCAAATTCTACTATAAAATTATGAAATACAGGTATTCGAGATGAAAAAACCCAGAATTTTCTTAAAAAACTTTTTTTTATGTAAAATTACATATATATACCGTAATTGAAAAATTACCCTTAGCTTTTAGCAGAAAACATTCATTATAATACAAAGAACAAACTCAGAAAATTTCATAAAATTTCATTTACTTTAAGAAATATCACTCTTACCGTTAACCATTATGTTCAAAAATAACATTCTTCACAAAATGCAAAATAAGGTTTATATTTGCAATAGAACTTTTTAATGATTTAGGAAGGTTTTAAAACTCTCCAGATACTTCCTGAAATCTCATACTTCAAACTCTCACAGTTTTGAAGGGACTTTCTTTTTTTACGTGACAGTTTCGTATCTGGTTTTAGAATGCCTCGTAGAATCAGCAATTCTCATTTTGTCGAGGTACCAAAAATATCCTTTCATTTCAGAACATAATTTCATTCCTAACTTTTCAAAGTAGAGGTAATAAAGCAAAAAATTAAAAAATTATTGCGATTAAAATTGAATTAAAAAGTTTGTTGTCAACAAAGTTGTCTTTCGGGTTATACCCAGAATTTAAAATATTATTGCGATTCTAGAGCTTTCCTAGTAAACTAGGAGTTTTTGATCAACAAAGTTCCTTTACTTTACTCAGACGAATTTTGAAGAGCCATTGATAGTTTTTATCGACGCTTTACCGAAATATGTAATTTTCTTTTTTGGGTCGTGAAATTGTTTTATAAGTCTTTTTAATAGAATTAAACTCAATTTTGAAAGATTATATATTTATAGACGTTTGAACCAAAAATAAAGATAGCAACTCGTTCTAAATTGACCTCAACATTGTTTTCAGAACTTTACATTTAATAAAAATAACTATTAAAAAATTTATAGGAAAAGTATAATAAAAATTTATAAAGAGATCTAGTTTTGAACACAAATGATAAAAAGATAGCAACTCGTTTAAATCAAAACCAACATTGCAATCAGTTAACTGTTACCCCCCTATTTTAGAGCAAAATATATCAATTAAAACATTTATAAAGTGAAATAAAGTTTACTAAACATAAAAAGAATTCGTTAAAATATTTTAAACGAATAAAAATCTTATTTTGCCGGTGAAAATCAACCTAAAACTCACACTTCCGGTTTCGATTTGGGCTTACTACCTCAAACAAAAACAGCTTTAACTTTTTTTCTAACTGACTCAGAATTAAAAGTACGATATAGTTTTAGAAAGCTTATTAAACAAGCTACAAAAATAGACTATAAAATAAATTTAGATTTTTTTTTTTAATGAAAATGGTGATTTTAAACCAGTCGGATACCTTAAGAGAAATGGAATTCCTTATGAACTTAAGGTTTTAGATCTAGAAGTATAATATTTTTTTCTTCTAAAGATTTCAATAATAACTAGAATAAATTATTTCAAAACATAAGAGCATTGCAAACATGCGTTTCTGGCTTCTTCGTAAAAAAAAGGGGTGCGTGTTATACTTAGATTATACCTAAAAATTAAAAATTGCAACTTGAAATTATAGGTGCGCGTTATACGGCTGTTCACGTAATACGCCAGATTTTATGGTAGCTGGAAACACATACCGTAAAATCCGGCGTATAACGCTTACCTATACTTTCAAGCTGGTTTTTTAAATTTTTAGGTATATTCACCGTCCCCTTTTTTTCGAAGAAATTGAAATATTAGTATACATTACTCTTATGTTTTAAAGTAATTTATTCGAGGTATCATCCCAGACTTTTGAAAGAAATAGTAAACTTCTAGAACTACAACTTTTTTGGTTCATAAGGTATGTCTCTCTCATTTCTTTTAAATAAACAGTATTTCGATACATAAAGTACACGTTTTTTCTTTATACTCATCTCTTGTAATTTTTAAAGCTATCGTTTTTATACCCGGCGTATAACGCGCACCTCTAAGTTTCGATCTTAATTTTGCTGTTAAAAGTACGTGTTATACGCCGGATTTTGCGGTAATTGCTTTTATCGACACCACATGAGTTTTAAAATTGATTGGATGGAAACACATTATTGTCATTTATCATGTGACTGTTGCGACACATGAATTTAGGCTATTTTATAAAGAAAATTAATTTTTCAAATTTTTTATACGAACAATGAATATTTTGGATTTGCAGGTTGTCTTTTCTCTGCTCCTCATATACCGAGCTACACATTTTGAACATTAGTGTCAAGACATTGGTAGGCTAAATAATTATAAAAAATTGACAATAAATAAATAAAAAAAATAACGAAACATCTCCACTTTCATATCGAAATGCGGATCACTAGCGAAATATATTTTTTGAATGTTTTCGCCATTTTGCTTAGCTATTCGAAAGCCCGCTTTTCTAGGGTATTGTAATTGAAAAGAAATTTATTTATTTATTATTATTATTACGTTTACGGCTCATATATATGTGTGCACGTGTGTCTTCGTTTATTTCATTAATAGCATTCAGAGGAAGTAAAATTACAAATCTGTTTCTTGTATGTATGAAATGCCGGTGTAATTCAAGCAAAATGCAAAATTCATTTGGGGAAATTTCCCGGATCATCTCCTTGGCTGTACAACCGGTTCGAAGTTTTTATTATTTCATGAAAAGAAATAGATAAAGCAATATAAGTGGGGAGATATTTTGAACGAATATGATTCAAAGAAGAAAGTCATTGTATAAGAATTTCATCTTTCGAACGAACTGTTGTTTGAACAATGGAATACTACTATTGAAATTCTATTCCATTGAGCATCCATTACTACCAACTCCCCCTAACAATGCAGAGCTTACGTGTCGCCCAGTGAATAAGAATTGTTGCTAATTCTTCTCCAACAGATTAAGTGGAACATTTCTTTAACACGGCGTTCTTTTCTTGTGCCGTTAATGGAAGGAGAAACCAGCTTTTCTTCCTCCAATCCCGATCAATCGTCCCATCCTTTTGGAACCTTTTTGTGTTCCAATTAAAGGCCCAGGGTTTTTGCAATGGTCCCATTCATTTCCCAGACGGGACCGAAACATTCTTCCATTAATTGTCCTCCATTTAGGGAACTCTGATTCCTCGCTACTTGACGGTGCTACTATCAAAAAGAAGTGAGTAAGTGTCACTGAATTCGCGAACAATTAGCGACCAACAAGCGATGACTAACGGGCGGCTTTTTAACTGTTATCCGTTATCCCGGTGGTCGTGTCATTGACGAAACCATTTTTCCTTTCCTCTGCTCCCCCATCCCCTCCGGAGTCGGCGAGGCCAGGTTAATAAATAAATAATAATAAAAAAGGAACAGAGACATAAAAGAGCGAAAAATAAAAAATGGCGAAGTTGTAAAAGGAGAAAGTGGCGGCGAGCGGGAAAGAAAGTTAGGGCCCTCGAAAATGGCTGTCATATTGTGAGGAAACAAGTTAATGCCTTTTCACAATGGCGTTCTAATAATCCTACGTCAGATTTGATAATAAATCTCCCTTTGGAGGCATTTTTCTTTCCACGGCCTTTTATTTGGCGTTCGAAAATTCTCGAAGTCCAAACACGTTTTGATAGAAGGCGTCAACAAATTAGATCGACTTTTCCAACAGTACTTTTTTTATTATAACATTCCCCTCGGTCGGTAGATTGTCCTTCATCGAATGGCAACACTCGATCAAGTGTCAGAAATCGTCTGCTGATGAAAATAATGCCTTTCCAGCTCAGTGGAACGGAACTGAAATACAAAATAGCCATTTTGTTTCTCTGTCCACTGGAAGCTGTTATTAAGTGCGTCATTATGTCTTCGTTATTTACGGTTATTACATTTGTCACGTCAGTTCAGCGACGCAGATGGACATTCGAATAAAAAGTGTCACAGACGCCAAATCAGAGGAGAGAAATGTTATCTGCGATTACGCCTCAAATGAGCGGGAAATGGCGAAAAGGGGCAGTTTACATGTCACCACTCTTTTAGGCAAATATCTTGTTTGTTCAACTTCAATGCTTCATTTCCTGTTCACATTTTTAAACTTCCCCGAAATGAATGATTCTCAACTTCGCTCTTTTTTTGTTTGTGTTCACTCGAATGTCACTTCATTTTCTGATGGATATCTTTTTCCACTTTTTTATATTTTTAATTGAATGTTTTATGAGTTAATTCTTATTCTATTTTTTCTTTTTATAGAGACTGGCGTTGAGTGAAAATAATTTATTATGGTACAATTTGGATAATATATATATTTTTTCATTTTAAAAGGATTTATTTAGCTTACCTTTTAATATTTTAAAACAACAATTGAAAAAAACTTTTAATCATTTTTGAGTTACTCAATTTTTTGAAATTTTTGCTTTTTTTTCTTTTTTTCTTATTACCAATGCATTTTGAAGCTAAATGAATATTTCGTAATTTTGAACCTCTGTCAAGAAACGAGGACGACACCCGATCCTAAACTCTTAGGAAATCTCCTTTTGGATATTTTTTTAAGAATTAAAAGACAGTTTTTAAGCTGCAGTTCTAAATAAATTATAAATATATTTCTGCGATGCTTTTCAAACTTATTCACCTCACATTCGTATTTTATTATATTGTATATCCACGACTAATTGTGCACTTTAAAAACTTAATTCAAGAATTTTTAGTCTAAAATTTTCAATGTCTGGTCAAAATATATTTGTTAAATCAGTGAACAGTTTTGACAACTGTAAAACAATATAAGATATTCCGGGAAAGTTTTTGAAAAACCAAATATACCAGCTAAAAAAATTAAGTTTTTTAGTGTTTAAAAACCAAAATATTCCTTGGTTATTTGCGCATTTCCTTTCGACTTCCTAACAATTGATTATAGCTTTTTTCTTATGGAGTACTATTTGTAGTTTCCAAATGAATTGTAATTGAAACTCTTAAATGCAGCTGAGTAAGTAAGTGAATATATATATATATTAACGTCGCACTGTTCAGCTACAAGAGGACTTTTGGCGACGGACCTCATTACTATGAACCATAATCTAGTGACGAGGACGACGCCTGAGCTGGCACCCCCTTCTCCTAACTACCACACCCACACCAACGGGAGGACGTTTGAGCTCTCGACAGATTTAACGTGTATCGCTCCCCTACACAGCGGGTCTTTAGTGGTACTGGGCTCGAACTCGTGACAAGCCAGCCACAATCCGATACCTTGACCACTAGGCTACAGTGGCCACCTTAATTGCAGCTTAGCAAAGCTTTCCCAAAATTACTACATGGCATCGCTCTTTGAAATCGTGAAAGGAGTAAAAATAAATATAGATACCATCATTTTGGAATTATGATTGAAGAAAATTTAAAATAAATTTTCTTTTGTTGCTTTAAGAAAAGGATGGGAAATTTTAATCACGATCCATCGTTCGTCGTATATTTAATGCGAATATGACAACAACAAATTTTATTTTACCCCTATGTCAGTAAAATGTCAGAATAAGCATATATTTTTTATCACTTAATGATTCATTCAATTCGGCTTCGTGTACTAAATTAAAAAGAGATTTAATACGGAATTAAAAAATATATATATATATGCTCCTCAATTTTAAATTTTACTAGCTTTGAGTAAAATGTACAGGATTTTTTTTTCTTTTTCTTTTTTGCTGTTCTACGCCTATTAAAACACAATGAAAGGATTGTACCGTACAATTATACCATTACACTATATAGCGAAGGTAGGTAAATAGAAACTTCCAGATGAGGAAATAAGAATAAAAGTGATTGTGCGATTGTTTATAAGCGTAGTACTTCTAGGGGAAAAAAATGTAGACATTGGCTGTTATTGACAGATTTCGTAATTTAAACCAGTTAAGCAACAAGTTGGCATTTTACTCTTCATAAGGTAAGTACAAAGAAGAGAATAAAGATTTTAAGACAGTATAATACGCATTAATCCTATTTCGTCAAAGGCAATAGACCCCCAGGAAAAAGAACACATCCCCTGGGCATCTTGGAGTCGAGAATATTGCATATAATGAAAGAGAGTCCTAGAGTTGTACTTAATAAAAAGTAGAGAAAAACCCGTGAAGTTTTCTAATTTTGGCCAAAAAGGACAAATAAGAAGCCAAATAAAAATAACCGAATGGTGTATAAATTTTACTTCAAATATCATAAATTTTAGGTTTGTAGGATAAAATTCGGAAAGAATCTAGGGAAAACAATACTGTAAGTCATCTCTTTCGAGAAAAGGATATAATCTGCACACAGATATTTTTTAAAATTAATCTGTCCTAATATTTAATCAAAAATAAATTCATCATCGCCAGGTGTAGTCTTGGAATCTAAATTCATGGGAAGAAATCTAGCCAAGCATGTTTGTCTAAAAACATGCTTGGCTAGTGTTTCCAAATAATAATAATAATAATAAATAAATAAATAAAAAACAGTATTTATATATCTAAAAATTTGTAATTTTTTTCCCCTGACGTTTCCTTTTACATCACAATCGATTATATCTTAATTTTTTAGCAATGTTTCTATAAGTTATTTTCTGTAACATGCCTAGATATCTAACCCAAACAGTTCAAAGAACTATTTTTTTTATTTCAATAAGTTCAATAAAACGTATTTACGACATTTAGATTTCAAGGAATGACAGAAGCAAGTATTTATACTTGTAGAAAATTAAAGGTAGCTAAATATAAGTGGGTGAGTGAGTAAGAGTTTTGTTAACATCGCACTATAAAGCAACGGACCTTATATAATTTTTAAGCTAAGGTTAAATGACGAAGACGACACCTGAGCTGGCATCCCTCTCTCCAAACTACAGTGCCACACCAACGGAAGGACATTGGGTCTGGACAGATTTAACGTGGATAGCCCCCTCTACCCAGCGGGTCAGCGGCACCATGACTCGAACCTACGACACTCTGGCGTGGCCGCGGTAACCGAGTGGTATAGGTATCCGGATCGTGGCTTGCCTTTGTCACGGATTCGAGCCCAGTACCACTAAAGACCCACCGTGTGTAGGGCAGCGATGCACGTTAAATCTGTCGAGAGCTGAAACGTCCTCCCGTTGGTGTGGTGTGGTAGTTAGGAGGGTGCCAGCTCAGGTGTTGTCCACGTCACTTGACCATGGTTCAAAATTACGTGGTCCGTCGCCAAAAGCCCTCGAGTAGCTGAACAGTGCGACGTTAATATTCAATCAATCAATCAATCAATACGACACTCTGGCTACAAATTCGTAACCATAACCACTAGGCTACCACGGCCCAAACATAGGTGGCACGACCGAAATTTAGATTTCCGTGCATGATCATCAGCATCACTTACAAATCAAAAGTAAGACCAATAATCTTATTTACACGTCCTAAGCTCCTTTGATAATCATATGTCGTGTAGAGGAAATGATGCTCATTAAATTTGTCAAGTCTCAGAATTTTCATATTGGCGTGCTGTAGAAGTTGGTTAAGTGGGTGCAGCATTGATCAAAGATCAGGATTAAGTAGTTCGTCCTCAATATCCCTCATTTTGTTTTCAAATATTACGTTCATAAGCAATCAATTAACTGATGACTCATATAATTTCACTTTTAAGCTGCTTGTAAATGAAATTATAAACAGGAAAATGAGAAGACGCAGTTCACTTCAATTCCTAGTCATTTACATATATTTTTGGAATTGAACACGGACTTCCTGAAAGTAAGAGAATCGGTAGAAAAAAAATTATTCAAAATGAGATGAAATTAAGACAAAAGTCCACCTCGCAATTATATCTGGCACAGGTTTTTAATTAATAGCTATTATTAAACTATTAATAATTCATACTATTTGTGCTATTCATTTTTTATTATCCTAATTGTTCTGAATTTTAAATAAAAGTGCGGTGGAATAAAAAAAAAATGTTTGAAAAACATTTCAACTGATTGTTTCAATTACGTCATTGACTCGATTCATTTTAAAGATTACAAGAGAAGCCCGCGATGAAACATTGTTGATCTTAAGGAGCCGAGATAGATGAGTTTGCAGAATCTCGCCTCTCGCTTTTACTCGAAGCAAAGATAAAACTCTGGAGAAACAAAGCAAAATTACAAGAATCTCCCTAAACTGTGTTTAAACCACGTGGACGCAACAGAGAGATGCAAGAAAGATGTTGACGGGCCCCTTGCGTCGGTTGACCCCCATTTGTGGCGTGGGCGACAAGTCTCTCGTGGTCTTCGCCCGTCATTGCCTAACGTAAATAGTTTCTCCCCCTGAAACTGCGAAGCGGAGGCTCTTGTCAACAGGCGCAGAGTAAAATGTTTATGTGTTCAAGAGGTGATGGAGGCCCCGTAATCGAGGCTTCTGTCGTCGGCGGAGTTTTTCTCTTCCATCCATTACCCTTCAAGAAGAAGCATCTCCGCTCCTTTCGAGTGGGAGACATTAGGCGCTCGTAATGGACGGAGTAATGCACCGCCAGCAGATAAAAACGCGCGACGTCAACTTCAGAAATGATTGGTTTTCTTCGCCCCCCCTCTCATATGTTGGTCTTCGTGCTAGGCAGAAGAGTACACAGAAAATGAATTCGTGAGGGAAGGGATTGAATTTTTATTTTTCCACAAAGAAATTTCATTTCTCATTTGATTTTTGCATAGATCATTACAGTGGCGCACACAGGAATTTTTTTAAGGGGGCTCCGGGGTTGAAAGTTCACCATTCTTGTATCATGCTATTTTTGATTTTGTCGATTTTCAGGAATAAAACACAGTAAAAAACTAACTATTGAATAAATAATTAGCATTAATTAATTAATTAATTATTAAAAACAAATACTTAAATAAATTTCACGAACAAAAAACATAGAATTATAAATCAATCGAAAAAAAAAAATCAGGGGCTTTGGAGGTGGACTCGGGCCACCCCTTGTGTGCGCTACTGGATCAATATAATTTAGGTAAAATGTATCAGGTTGATTAAAGTAATACGAATATTTATCGACTATGCAATGGCTTTTTCTTTTATTGTCAAAAACGAGTTCCTGATATTCTCTTACACATACTTCCTTCAGTCAGTAATGTTTTAAACCATGGGCCAATCGGGCCTGAGCCCAGAGCCTCTTGTCTCAAGATCACGATCCGAATAACTTTAATGGTCCAACACTATTCTCGGACATTATCTCCAAAAGACCGGAAACTTAGAACTGTATGCCAACTAACAAAAACGACAACACTGCATTATTATCTGATGACCGCTTGAGTTGCGTACACAATAGGGAAAGAGAGGGGAGGGTCTTCGGGTCCCGATCCCCCCCATAGCCCTTGACTTTTCCCCTTTATTGATTATAATCCTATGCACATAGTACGTAAAATTTAAATAAATTTGTCATTAATAATTAATTTTATTAATTAATGCTAATTATTTATTCAATAATTATTTTTTAATTGTTTTTGTTCCTGAAAATGGACACAATCAAAAGAATGTGTTGGGCGGCGTATTGGAGCATAATACGAGAGTGGTGGACTTTCGACCCAGGATCCTTAAATATATCTAGGTTGACATTTTTCATGTTGGTGTGGTGAGATAATTGAGAGAGAGAGAAAGAGTCACCAGTGTTCAGGAGTCGTCCTTGTCACTTGACCGAGGTTTAAAATCACGAGGTCCGACTTCAATATCTCTCACAAATGGCACTTTAATAGAACAATTAATAAATTATAAGAGTGAGAGTTATATTAACGTCGCACTATAAAGCAACACGAGGGCTATTGGCGAGGACCTCGTCAATTCAAACCATGGTCAAGTGGCGAGGATGACACCTGAGCTGAAACTTCTCTCTCTCTTAACTGCCTCACCATACCAATGGGAGGTCATTGAGCCTTGACAGATGTAATGGCTCCTCCTACATGGCAGATCTTTCATGACACTAGGCTCGAACTGAAGACACGCTGGCTATTAGCTCTGGACCGTAACCACTAGGCTACCGCAGGGAACTAATAAATTATAAAACTGGTTTGCTATGCACATCAGATATTATAGAAATTTCGGATAAAAGAATGATTTCTAAATATCAAAATGTTAATGCTTCGATTCTTTTTATTGTAGAAATCGGTAGCTGTATATAGATGCCGTACAGTAGGGGTGTTAAACTCGCGGCCCGTCGGCTGCGTGCTGCTCTCAAAGAAACATTTTTGCTGCCCGACCATTATATCGCCTACAAGAATATACAATGAAATAAAAAAAAATTCTCCGTAAATAGGAAAGATAGTAGCAGAGAAAGGATGCCAAATGTCAGGATGTAAGCATTAAATTTCTCTTGTTCTTGTATACATATTTATTATTACGCATTACTCGAAATAAACCTCGTTTTTATGAATATTGATTATTTTAGCAACCCACCTAAAGTTAAACCTTGTTTGTTTGACCCAAGTTAGTCTTTGAGGTTGACACCCTTTCCATACAGTATTATGTTGGCTGAAAAAACAGTTCCTGTTATATTATTTAAAAGCGTTCCAATTTGGGGGCGCGATCCTTGGATTAAAACTCCTTGCTGCAACATGTCCCTTTTAAGTCTTTCTGATCCATTGTTCTCCTCAGACCCACTCTCCGCATCTGTCATCGAGGAGCTCTACATCTCCGAGGTGACACTGAGCAGAGATCTGCTCCCTCCTCCCTCTGCACGTCGGTGATTTCCCTCCCTCCTCTCCATAGTGTTAGAAGTGAGCGCGTAATCTTTGTTTCTTTTACAATGAGGCGACTTTTACACGAAATCCTGCCCTCTCCCCCCACCAGTCAGCGACAGAGCTCTCACTGTTGCCATTCTTCACCCGTCGAAGAAGAAAAGAGTTTTTTGTCCCCTCTTGACGTTCTATCTGTTGTTTATTCCAACCATTATCTGCAACTGTAACCCATTTATTTCTTCAAGTAAGTGCCACTGTCGGAGGGCTCTGGGTGTGAGGGGGTTGGTATTTATAATTAAAACAATAAGGACTTCGTGAACTGCTGTTACGTGTATAAATTTTCATTTCTGTTCATTTTCTCTTTTCAGGTACCTTTTTCCCCTATTATTTTTAAAAAATCATCTCAAGATAAAATAAATGAAAAATTTGCATTTCGCTCGTTTAACTAATGTTACCCAGTAAATATAATAAAGAAAAAAGCGTAGGTTGGTTTTAATTGTATTCATTTTTTGACATTCGACGAATATAAATTACAAGTTTGTTTCATTCTCAAGCAACTATTTTTAAGTTGAAGTGCCAACTATGAGTTCCTCAAAATAATTTATGTTATGCTCTTAAAGCTTAAGATTATATGCTGAAGTATTTCAGAATTTTAGAATTAAAAATATATATATATAGTATATATATATAATATATATATATATATATATATATATATATATATTTAGTCCACATAAACGTTAATAATTATATTTTAATAATTTTATGCATAATTATTCAGGCGAGTACAATTTTCTGCATCTATAAGTCTTTTAAACACAATTTCCACGTAAATTCTTACAATTTTCGCATGTAATAAAACATTTAAATTTCTATAGAACATTTCTAAAACGTGAAAAAGGGAGCCCTTAAATGAAAACTTTTGAAGCAATGAAATCAAAAATTTCTAATTTGGTTCTTAGAAATTAGTGACAAGTAGAACATGGGAGAGTTTGCATCTGACCACGTAATTTATACACAACTTTGTGATGTATGCGATACTAATTCATTAAAGGGGTCTTGCAAAGCTAGAGAAAAGTTCCCAAATTTCGAACACTTCCTTTAAAATAAAAGATATCTTGATGTTAATATGAACGATTACACCCCATTAATCGTCGTCAAGTTGCGTCTCCAAAATTTAAAAACCTTCTACAAATACGCAACTTTAAAAAAATAATAAAAAAACTCAGTATTATTTATTAAATAAAAGAACACTAAGTATGAATTGCAAAGCAACTAATCAAAATATAAGGGACTAATGTGTAAGAATTAGTTACTCTCTATATACATAATTGGTTTCTTATTCAATAATTTTTGTCAATTAGAAAAAATGTTTTTCCTCTGTGAGGTACATTTACAATTTCAGAATCACAGTTTTTATGCTCTATGCACTTTTAAATTCTATTTAAGCTGTTCTGCTATCCATTTTAAACAAATTAGAATGTTCATTAAGTGAAAAAAAAAAATTCTAGATTGTTAAGCATATTATTGAGGTATTTCTTAAAATGTATTTCGAAGTCTATTTAATAGAAATTTCTTGAACGAGGCTGCATTAGAATAAACTGAATGGTTATTATGAGAGAGAAACTACAAAGTTCAATATATAAAATGTATATACTCTTTGAATGTTATAACGCTAACAATAATTATGATTCAAGAAAGTTTCAAAAATCAAAACAACGTGAACAAATGTGGGAACCAGCCATTTAACGAGAAATTTTTCAAATTGTCGTCCATTGCAACCCAGGTCCAGCTGATAACCAGGGACGTCTTAAGACTTCTTGAGGCCCTGGGCCCTTACTCGAAAGTAAACCCTGGGCCCTTACGCAAAAGTAGGCTCTGGGCCCCTACACAAATGTAGGCCTCGTCTATGACCCTTAGAAGTAGACAATATATAGCATACGTTGACAAAAACTTGTACAAACAGTAACCCGAAACAAACAAATGTGCATGACTTACAATCGCACAAATCGGCTCGACCAACTGCCGCTCTTTGACTGAATGAGTAATGAGTGTATGTTGACAGGCTTAGGCCTATACATGGACGACGGCCATCACAATGTAGCTAGTTGACATATCGTCCGAAATTCCCCGTTTTTCGGAGAATACAACATGAAAAAAAATTGACCTTTGAAATTATTTGAATCGTGACCTTGTTAAGGCTGAGTCGATAACGAAACGAGGCCCCCATTGTCGCCGAGGCTCTGGGTCCGGGACCATGCCTTAAGACGTCCCTCCTGATAACGCTGACTGAGGGAACCCAAAACATTCCTGATCATTTCAAATGCTATTGGGGTGACACAATGGCCCGGTCAATTACCATCTTCGTGGAAATCGTAGACTAATATAAGAATAAAACCTTTTAATTGGGCAATGCGATAGACGCTCGATTTTGGAACTCTTATCTCACAAGCGGCTTACCGTATAGATTTTCAAGGCGATTGTTGAAACTTTTCAATTATTTCTTTTTTTCTTGTAAAAATTGTGGATAATTGTGGTCTTCTGGAATGGCTCTTTTTGGCATTTTTAAAAGTTCCTTCTTCCTTACATTCATCTCACAAACGAGTAATTGTGAGTCTGGTCGGTGCATCTATCACGTTAAAACATCTTTCTAAACTGCCTCTCTTCTTCACTCACATGTTCTGAATTTTCTAGTAGCACTTAAAAATAAAATAAAAAATTTAGTCTGACTTAACAATTATTTAAAGCCGTCCAATTTGAAAAAAAAGTACAAAACAGTGGGATCGTCATAAACATTGAAAGAGAGAATACATTTTATTGGGACACCCTGTACTATGAAATTAATTCGAATTTCTAGCTCAGATGTTGGCCGCAATATCAAAGCAGTCATGGTTACAAACTCGTGGGTGTATTTGTTTCAGTTGAGACATGTCTTCGAGTTCTGATTTCACTAAACATTTGTCGTAACATTGGTGATGCACGTTAAATCTCCCAATCCTTTAAGTCCTGTTGGCGTCATGTGTGAGGAAATTCGCAGTGCCATGTAAGTGTTGGATCCATCACTGAGTTCAAATAATGATTTGTTTTGAATAGTCTTTGTGTTGTTTTAAAGTGCGACTTAAATAAGCAATCAAATTAATTTCGCTCAGAAAGTTCTCCATCCTTGGGCATAAAGTGGAACTATTTATTCCCTCCTGTACTCGTACGATATCCAAATAGAATAGCATTTTTCTCTGTTCTATTCTTGATCGTTTCCCTTTGCATCAGGATAACATTTTAACTGGAATGCTTCCTCCTCCCGATGGTATGATTTTCAAATAGTAGCATTTGCCTTAATTCTTGGTATGATATAAAAATTGGAGCATTTTATTCTCAGCTATACAATATTTTCCTTCTTACAAAAGCACATGCAGTTTGGGTCCCGTTTTCTAACGTTTGGACAAAGACAGTACTTTCCACTTTTCAAATACTTTTCGACGCTTTCAGCCAGTCTTTTCATGAGTAGCATCGTTCCTATCGCGTGGGTGGCCAGAGGCCCCTTTATCAGATTGGCCCTTGTCCACACACTCCCTCTCTTGCTTCTTGTGGGTGCTTAGTGCAATCTCTGTTTACTCTGTGGCTCGGCCACTGACAGACGAAGGCACTCTTGCGACCGTGTCTATCGGAGGTGATGACGGCTCGACGAGCGTGTGTGGTCATCGAAAGAGAGCCTCTTGTCCCTTGCGTGTTTTAAAACATTTCTTTAGCACGTTTTGTGATTGTTTGTTGGCCCCAAATGTTTTCTCAAAGGTGTCTCAGGAGATAAGACTCTGAAGAGGAGGAAGTGACCTGATATTGCACGTGGGATAAATACGACTGAACAAATTCTTTAATGATTTTTGTGAAGAAAATTTAACTGAGCAACATTGTAAATGGGAGGGGTTTTGTGACATTCTAGTGATAATTAAGTCACGATAACTATTATTTCGTAATAAATTTAGAAAATGTAATAAAATATTCTTTACTTGGGCGTCAGTTATTTCTCAGAATTATCATAGAAATAGCTTTTATTTTTATTTATTTATAATAAATGTAACGTTAAAAGTGACACACATTAGCATATAACTAATCACTAAATAGTATAATTGATCTCATATAATTTTTCTTATTTAAAAATCCTTTCTAATTAATAACAAGAAAATTAAATTATTTGCTTTATTATTTTCTAATATTGTTATATAGACTTACAGTTGTGAATTGGATCTAGAGTAATCCAATTAAAACTGCATAAAAGAAACAATTGTTTTCAATGTAATATTGCAAAAATAAGCGCCACTTCCTTACGCCAGTGCTTGCTCAGTGGTGTAACGTACACCCCGCATCACTGGAGGGGGCAGAATTTTAGGGGGCCCACAGCCTGACTAATGCCAAGTACTCAATCTTTTGTAAGGTCTAGCTTGGGTCCCAAAACCTGATTTTGTAGGGGTCCTCTAATATTTTCCGTTACAACACTGAGCTTGCCCCTCTTTGATTCTGACTTCGAGCATGAATGTATTAATTTTTTTTTGTATGAAAACTGTTGCGAAACGTTAGTAGTAGTTACAGAGTTTTAAATCAAACGAGAACTGCAGAAATCTTTATTAAAATATGAAAATCTTAAAACACACACACAATTAGTAACCTATGAACTGTTTTAGATATGCAGTAAACCAGTTGGTGAGTTTTCGAGGTTCTAATAGTCAAGGTTTCTGGTTCGAACCCTTATTCCTCCAAAGACAAATTACGAGAGTTTGTTAGATACTGCAAGGTAAATTCTATCCAGTTTCAAAGTATTGATGTAGTGCAGCATGGAAGTTTAGAGAGCAAAGTACTAAATCAAATAGCTAACTCGTCATTTTAGAATGCGTGAAAAATTAATGTGGGTTCTTTACCAATAATCTAGTAAACTTTAGATTTGTTTTAGAGCGATGAATTAAAAACAATCGCAACAACCAGTCTTTGTGTGTGTGTGTGGGCACCTTAAAAGTAAAATCATTGATTGATTATTTATTAAGGTATCCGACTACGCGTTCGGAACCGTGGTTTTGCGAAAGTGCATAAATGGATAATTTTCATGATATTTAGTGTCACTTAGATTAGAATACATGTATACAGTTGTTTTAAGGACATTTTGATAAAAAAAATATTTAAATACAATATTTTGGCAAAAAATAACTTAGAATAATTTTTTTTTCAAAATGTTCCCCTTTTGTGAAAAATGCTTCTATTATAATAATATTTTGCCTGTATATAGTTCAGACCTCTCTACAGAGGCTCAACTAGAATTTTTGAAATATATAACTTAGAAGTGGGTTTATCCATATTTTACGACGCAACAGAGGGGAGCAATTTTAAGAAAAAAACTCCGATAATTATTTCAATTGGTTGTAACTCTGAAAATATTGCGAATTTTTCAAAAATCCCTAGTTGAGCCTCTGTACAAAGGTTTGAACTATATACAGGCAAAATATTATCATAATAGAAGCACTTTTCTCAAAAGGAGAACATTTTGAAAAAAGGTTATTCTAAGTTAATTTTTTTGCCAAAATATTGTATTTAAATAATTTTTTTTGTCAAAATGTCCTTAAAACAATTTTATACATGTAGTCTAATCTAAGTGACACCAAATATCATGAAAATTATCCATTTATGTGCTTTTTTTAAAATCACGGTTCCGAACGTAGTCGGATACCTTAAGTACCACACTCTCACTTACACCACTCTCTTAGTGAGTGAGTGAATATTAACGTCGTATAGTGTTCAGCTACACAGGTCTTTTGACGACGGACCTCGCAATTTTGAACCATGGTCAAGTGACGAGGATGACACCTAAGCTGACACCCATCTCTTCTAACTACCACATCGCACCACACCTACAAGAAGACATTTAAGCTCTCAACAGATTTAATGTTCAACGCTTCCCTACACGGCGGGTCTTTAGAGGCACTAGGCTCGAACTCATGACATGCCTGCCACGCGTCCGTTACCCTGGTCACTAGGCTACCGTGGCCTAAGGTCTCTCTTAAAAGCAACGCTAGGACATTGGGATACAGACATTTTAATCATGAGCAATACAAAGGTTATGAGGACACTACAGTCTAAATTCTGCATCACTCTATGTGAAACTTCTGAGTACCAATAGATTTAGCGCGCATCAGTCTCATTATATTTTGAATTTTAGAGGAATCAGGTTTCTAATACGCGGTTAGAGAGCGAGTATGTGTTTATTAACGTGTGTTACACTTTGAAGGTATATTTAGGCTATTGTTGATGGATCTCGTAGTTTTGAATTGCGAAAACTATACCCGAGTTGGCATTCTTTACTCCAAACTTCCACACTATGTCATGTGAGAACTTTGAGCCTCAACAGATTTAACTTGAATAAGGCTTTCTACATGGTGAGTTTTTAGGATTCCGGTCACGAGTTTGGGTCGGCCGTGGTAGCCTAGTAGTCAAGCTAATGGACTCGTGGACGGCAAATGTCATGTTCGAGCCCAATACCGCTGAAGACTCGTCGTGTAAGGGGAGGGGTGATGCACATTCAATCTTTCAAGGCTCAAACGTCCTTCCATTGGTATGATGTGGAAATTGAGAGAGGGGTAGTTCAAGTGTCATCCTCGTCACTTGACCATGGTTCAAAATGATGAGGTCCGTCGCCAAAAGCCCTCATGTAGCTGAACAGTGAGACTTTAATATTCACTCAGTCACTCACAAGCTCGGGTCTTTCGGCTACAAAATACGCGGTCATACTGACATGTTACCAGACATGAGTTAGTAAACATAACCCATAGGAGACATCATGTTCACTATCCTGCAGGAAAGAAACGGGTTAGAGAAAAAATCGAAAACTAAATAACACTAAAAATTTTTTTATGAACACAATATTCTCCCCTTCCCAGCAATAATTTAAATTTCGACTCAAGGCATCTTCGGGGCGTTTTTCGTTGATATAAAATATTAAAAACTGCCTTAAAATTTTATAATAATTATTAATTTTTTACTGAAGTTAAGAGAAACCTGACTGCTGCTGTGAGAGGGTTGGAGTAAGAAACATACATGATCTGAAGTTGTAATCAATTGTATTCATTCTCTAACTCTTATGAGAATTAATGAGAATGCACTCTGATTATACTAAATCCAAGGAGCAACAAAACTTATTATAATCTTATTATATATATATATATATATAGGTCAATTCTCTACTAACAAGAGATCACATCCAAACAATAACACTCGACAAACACATAGACAGCAGGAAAATCACACAATGAAGGACAAAAGAGTAATCGAGATAATAAATATAAAATGGATGCTGATATATATATAAACACTTATATTTTTTTATTCTCTTGAACGCTCTTTCTGTCAACTTACTTGATTGTCAGCCGTAAGGTGGACGACTTCCACCTTTCACTAAATCCTTCCCTTAGGAATTAATATTACGAAATGAGACCACCGGTCGCTTACACTTTGCTTTCCACTTAGAATCAGTTTTCAACTATCACCCTGCCTACTCCACGGGTAGCACTTAAATAGAGGCTTGCAATTACATAAAATCAAGTCCTTTCTACGGAAAATGGTTTTGAACTAAAACCACACTACTCTCTTAAAGAGAGTATTTTCCCCAAGACGATTAGTAGAAGCCTGAATAGAACCCGTTACGAACTTATAGGATAAATATTAATACATTAGTACAATGAAGGTAATATGTAATTTTTTTTTACATTGTTTCGTATCTAATGGCTTATAAATTCGACTGTAAGAAGAAAAAGAAATAAATACATTATACTAAATATTAATAGTTAAATTACGAATACGAATCGCATAAATTAAATTAATATGATTTTCTTAAAAAAACTCACTAAAACATCAATGAAAAATTATTTGTGCACCACTGTCTATACGATAGTTAATAAAAACTAAATAAATAAATTTTCTTAAATCTGATTTCGCGAAAACCGCCTAAAATATTTGTAAAAGAATGCAAAAATCAAAAGGAAAAAAATAAAACTTGTATATTCTTAAGAGATTTTTTTTTTTGAAAAATTTGCTCTTTTAAAATTTATGATAAAATTTTTTTGATTAAAATGAAAACAAAGTTTCTTTATTTCATTTTAAAACAATAAAAAAGGGTCGGTCTTTTCTGTGATCATCCAACCACTACGTAATCATAAAAGTTTGCGTTTTAATGTTGAAAAATACCGAAGAAAAAGAAACAAACATTTCAGTTTTCTAAAACATCCTGTCGTTTGATGCAAAATATACCCGAGGAAAATAACCCGCGAATATATCTGCACTTGATGAAAAATTAAACAACTTAATCGTACCTCAATCGCACCGACTCTGCGTTATTTTCCATTTCCTCGGTTTATGAAAGAAAATTAATATAAAAAAGCAATTCTTTTGAATTTTGCTCAATCTTAGACCACCGTCGTAAATATAAACACACACACAAATGCCTCGAACAATAAAAGTGAGAATAAAGTTTACGGAATGGGAAAAAAGCACACAACAAAAAATAATCATAACAAAGGCCCGCGCCAACGTAAAAAGTATCTTTAAAAGAAGTCCGTAAAAGCAACGCCAGCGTGATTTAGAGCAGCCAATATTGTGCCAACTTGGCGCAAAAAGACGCTTTTAATGGCGGCGAATGTTTATTTGCAGATGTTTCGTTTCTTTCTTTTCTCGCTGGGCTGGGGGGAGACGAAAGATGCAGATATAAGCTATAATTAAAGAATTGAACGGGCTTTGTTACGTGTCATGGTTGACAGGGTGTTTAGAAAGCGAAACAAATACAAGATGGCTGCGACTTTTTTTGGAAACGGGGCAGAGGTTTGTTTATTTTTGCTCCCGAGCTGCGCAGGAGTAAATCTTTAAATATAAATTATACGAAGAAAGGAAATAAGAATCGTTATTGGGTGGAATAAACAGTTTTGTTATGAATACACAAGACGCACCATAAAGCAATTTCCGCCGGTTTCTGCTATGGCTCGATTCCGCCTCTGTAATTTATCTCTAAAACTTTTATTACCAGTGTCGGGGAAGAGCTATTTATTTATTGATAGATTCTTTTTTTTTTATAGTTAATTTTTGTCGACTCATTTGGAAGAAGTTAGAAGAAAGCGAAGCCTATCATTTTGAGGCAGGTGAAATATGTATTAAAAAATGTTGAAGAAATTGTAGGTGAGGTCCCGCACGTGGCAAAGGGAAAGTGTTACTTCAACCATGACGGATTTTTTTTCTTGTTTCCTTAGACCATTTATGAATTCGATGCGAAAGAGGTTTGAGTAGTTCATACTAACGGAAAGATGCATGTTGAAAAAAAATAAATAAATACTAATGGAAAAATTTAGCTTCAATTTTTTTTTTAAAGTGTCCTTTCTTTTTTTAGTTATATGTATTTTAATAATAAAGCTTTCAGTTAAAAAACTAACGAAAAATGAAATAGTAAGTTCAATATTTCACGGAAATATTGTTTAGAGTATTTTTACTATTGTGACAAAGCAGAAAAAAAAAGTTTCTACGTATAAATGAAGAGTTTAATTTTATGTCACCTATAAAATCTCAGCCATACGTTATTTCAGTTTGAATTACTTTTCTTTTCAATACACATTCTTCAGAATAGTCTCAGGTTGCTTATATATTTATTTAAATATTTCATTCATTCTTATTTAAAAAATCATACATATATATTTTTTTTACCTTCTAGAAAACTAAACTCAATGAAAATAGTTTGCAAATTCTTCGATTGTGCTCGTGAGGAATTTATTTTAAAGATTCAAAACAAATTTATTTTTGTTTTTTTTTTGTTAAAATTATGTTATATATTTAGTAAAATAATTTTTTGTCTTGCAAATGAATATAAAACATATTGTGATCAAAAGTGATATAAAAATCCTAAATAGTTTCCGATATTTGGAAAATTTATCAGCTTAGGTTTTACTAAAAGTACATAAATATAATTTCGGTTTTGAATTTAATGATAATTCCAATAGAAACTCTTAACGGATCCCTTAATAAGACGTAAAATATCAACAGTTTTTCTTAAAATGCAGAACTAAAATCGCTTATAAAATCATTTTTGAATAAAAATTGTATTCTTTGAAAAATAGCTCGTTTCAAGAAACCTTACATCGATTTTTTCCCCTATATGCTTTAAATATTTAACATATTAATTTTTTTTTGAAAATATGTTTCTTGTTTTTTAAAATTATTATCCATTAACATTTTAAATTTAAATGTCCATTTTTTTGTACCGCTAAAAAACCAAGTTTTGGGAATAAAATGAAATTCTCTTTTGAAACACTCTGCTCAGCATGCCGTATTGAAACAAATGTCCTTTGCTTTAGAAAAGAACACAAAATTAATACCTATTATATTTGTTTAAATTTCCTACATTAGAAAAGATGGAAAATCTAAATTGATTTCATAGTTCCTTTTCTAATGGAAGATGTAGAGAGTTCTTAATAAAGAAAACCCATGAAAATCTTCATGAAAATCTGAATATATTTGAATAAATTTTTGGATTATTGTCATAAATTCCACTTCCAGTCAGTTAATTAACAACTGTTTTTTTTTAAACAATTCAAAATTTTTTTTAGAATTTGTCATTGAAAAGTAAATAAATTTTAAAATTAGTTCCAATGAGCTGGAACATTCAACGTATCGAAGAAACAAAATTTTGTTTAGTTTGTTTTGAATTTTTATTTTTTCTCTAGAATATAATCTTTAACAACCCATTTGATTTTAATTTTGTTTCATTTTCAATTATAATTATTATTTTTACTTGTCACATGAAATCATATTTGCAAATTATTTTAAATACCCCCACTTTTTTAAAATGCAGATCGTTCAAAAAAGATTTTCCTTAAAAAATTTCTTTTAGGGGACCCGGCCCCTTTTGTAAATTTTGGGGGAATGGCATGTGATTTCGTAAGAAAGAACCCTAGGGATTCAAAACCCCGCAAGATTTAAACCCCCTTTTGCTTGGTTTTTTCTTATTTTTTTTTAATATAATTTAAAAAATTAAACTACGGAGGGAAAACTTGAAGGAACCCGTCTTGGCCCCCTGGGCCCGAAAGCTGCTGTAGCTCATTTTAGACTTTTGACAGAGCATGACTTTTGAGACCCACCTCCCACAGAGTTGGGTATCGCCATAAGGGTTGTACTTTCTTTAACTCTGGTAGCTTTGAACTTAATTTTGGTCGTGTGCCCTGCACTAATTCGTCTTAATTCAATTGTTGAAAAATATTGGAGAGCACGTGCACTAATGGTATGTGGCATTTGTAAAACAAATAAATTTTTAATTTATATATATATATATATATATATGATGTAATTAGCCCTTTATGTTTTTCAGTTGGGGAAACTTCCCCCAGGACAACCCCCCCACCTTCCGCATGTCTTTGACCCTATTTCCGAACTTAGGGAAAAACACGTGAACGAACGACTCACTCCCCGCGTCTCTACACTGAAATGGGATTTTCCTATCATGGCTTGGGGTACGGGCTGTTTTGCTGAACATTAGAATAAAATATATGATAAACGGGCCCCATTTCTCCTTATTTTGGTTACTCCAATAATGAAAAATTTTATGTTTCAAAAACGTTAAATGGTCGTTGAATTAAAATGCGTTTCTACCTTTTCTGTGATCTTATGAATAGTCAGACTTTATATTTTTAAAATTATTTAAGATAAAATAAAACTTTTGAAAAATTCATCACTTAAAAATTTTTTACATAAAATGAAGCACATCAACAGAATGCTTTAAATATCAAGAATAACAGAAAAAAAATGGTTTTTACAAAAAGAAGACAAGTCTTTTTAAAAAAAGCCCAATTCAAAACCCCCTAAAATTACACAAAACGAACCAAAATCAAAATTTTCATACCATGTCTTGAAAAATCCGAAAGCTTTCTTTCCCCAACCCATTTACGCAAAAAATTTAAAAATTTTTATTTTTATTAGCAACCAGTAAAAATTTTACTTGTTAAAGAAATGTGCATGTTGAAATAAAGCAAGGATGGAGAACTTATACATAACAAAAAGTGTCAGATATTTTTATTCGTTAATTTTCGTTCACTCTCTTAGTTGTTTTAAATTATATTAGTATGCTTCAAGATAACAAAACAGATGTAGTATACCAGAGTTTGACAATATTACATTAGATTATTTGTAAGTCAATAAGATAGCACTAAGTTATTTTAACTTTTAGGAAGATAATATATATAATGGAAATTCAACATAATATACAAAAAATTGACCACCTTTTTATAATAAGGATGTGAAAAATAAAATAATTAAGAATCATCAAGGGTATTTCGCTTACTTTTGGGACGGGTAGGGTAAAACCCAATGGTATATATAATAAATGGACGAATAATATTATAAATAAATTTTTTTTAAAAGATATAAAGTAATTGAAGATATGTAAAAATATACTTTTTGTTTTCAAAAACCATTATTTTTTTGCAACCTATTTTTTTGTTATTTACCGTAATAATATGTTGTCACAAAACATTTTTTTAAAAAAAAATATAGATTTCCCATTACTTATAACTACAGAGACTTTCATTATTATTAAGAATGAACATATTCAGAAATTAGAGAAGGCATTTCCTTCATTAGTGTTGAATAGATGTGTATGGGCTACTTGCCATCAGTATTAGATAAGTTCTGAAGATTGAAGAAATGATCAGGTGCAGGTCTGCTGGAGGTGCCACTTATATGTCCAACAAGTGCTGTAGTACCGATTTCTGAAATAAACGAGAGAAATTTTAAGGAAGATTCTTACAACCAGTTGTAACTACGCTTACAAATATGTTCTGAATGTAAATGCATGTTTCTATGCTTAAAATGCATACTTTTCGTAAAAATTTTTAAAGTTTGCTAATTCTAAATAATTTTTAACAATTGTTTGAGCCAAAATTCTCAGAAAAGTTTTACATTCTCCTCATACTAAAGATGTGATACACACGAAAAAAGTTTAATTATATTTTAAGGTTCGGGTGATATGAAAATTAACAAATTTATTACTTTCATTACATGGGGCAATAAAGCAATATTTTTTTTGTAGATCGACAGAGAGAGTTATATTTACTTCACAGTATAAAGCTGCATGAGGACTATTGGCGAAGAACCTCGTAATTTTGAACAATAGTCAAGTGACAATGACGACATCTGAGCTGGTACCCTCTCTTCTAATTTCCACACCACATCAATGGGATGATCTTTGAAACTCTACAGATTTAAAGTGTAATGCCCCTTTTACACGGGGTTTCGGGCACCAGGCGGAATCTCCCTTTGTGGATCAAAGCGATTGATGAACGAAAATCAAATCCTTCTTTTTATGATATTTCATATCATTCAGATGTTCACGTTGACCCCTAAAAAGCACACACACAGCAATTCTCTCTCCTGTTTAAATCTGTCACGGTTCAAAGTCCTCACGTTGCCGTGAGGTAGAAGTGTGTGAAGGATAAACCTTCCCCAATTGATTGGTGAAGTTTAAGCCCGTTACCGTCGAATTTTTCGGAGGGTTTTGGGGCCCGTTTAATTTAAAAAATCAACCTCACTCGTATTATAATCCTGATAATTATATCCTGTAATTTGGATAAAAGATTCTTTCAGAAAAGAACGGTTTTTTAAAAAAAACATATTTACTAAAAGTTGCATTTACGCACTTGATTCAATTTTGTACCGGGGCTTTTTCGGAGGAAATTTTTAGTTAGTTTCTCCCTAAATTGTCCATTGAAAATACCCCATTCTTTCCTCGTATAAATGATAACCTCTCACAACAGTGAGATTAATCAATATACATTGAGCTCTTTGCTTTATACAGTGATTGTGTGTTCTTCTAGAAACCGTGTAATAAATCATGCAAGTGCAAAAAGGAGGGTATATATACATCCATGTTATTCAAAAATCGTATGAGATGAAATTAAAAAAAAAAATAAAATTGAAAACCAGAAGAATAGATGAAAAGTCAAGTTATTTTTAAAATATATGAACTTACATTTATATATTTAACATTGACACTTTAATATTATAGTATTTATTCATTCAACAAAACAAACTTTTATATTTAATGTTAAATTGTATAAGTTTATAATGTGTTAATTTTCCATAATATAATTTTAAAAAAAAAGGAATCTAAAATTTCAGAAGAGAATAAAAAACCCTTTCATTAAAAAAATTACTGGGTATTATATTATTATTATTATTATAAATATATATTATATTTATAATTATTTATTATAATATATATATATATATATATATATATATATATATATATAATAAACGCATGTTCTCTTTTTTTTTGGGGAATAATCGGAAATGTTATTTAAAAACAAAATATTTGGATATTTCAAATAGATGTAAAATGCTTTCCGAATCATTTTTTGTAGTATTCATTTTTTAAAATCAGATAAACAGGGTTTCTTTTTTATTTGATCCTTTTGTTTGAAAATTCATTACATAATTTTTGGTACCAGCGAAACATTTTGAGATATCGTTGGAATTTTAGGACATTTTCTGAGTTTGGTTCAGTGTTTAAAAAAATATTTTTTCAAGATCGGCCAAATATAAGTTTCTCAGAAATGAAACTTGTAATTAATTGATGAATTTTGCCCTCCTTCTTATTATTAGGATTGAGGACATTATGACCTTTTATTATTAAGTTAGTTAATTCCTCCTCACTTAGAGCCCGGGGTCGAGTGTCGCGCTTCCACGCCACAGGTCTGGGTTCTATTCCCCTTCTTTCCTACTGCAGTGGGTCCATAAATGAGTACTAAGCTTGCTTGGGGACTTAAACACGAGGGTCTCGCTTCAGACTGACCTAGTTCTCAAAACTAAGAGATCTTTTTCTAGCCCATCAATCCATCTGAGATTTGGCCTGCCCTTTCTTCGTGTGCCATGTGGTTGAGCATTGGAGACTTTTTTAGTGGTGGGGTCTTCGTCCATTCTGACAATGTGACCTGCCCTTTTAATTCGTTGTATTTTGATGAAGTTAACAATGTCAGATTTTTTTACATGATTGATATAGTTCTAAATTTGAACTTCTTCACCACGTTCCATTTTCCTGAATTCCTCCAAAAATAAATCTTAAAATCTTCATTTCGTAGATTTTTTTTTTTTCATGTTTTCATCTGTTCGACATGAACCAAGTTTCACATGCATAAGTTAATACTGATCTTAAAAGACTTTTAAACAACAGAACTTTTGTTTTTCTTTTGATTAAACTCGATTTCACATATATATTTTAGTATTCAATTAAGACATTTATTAGCCATGGTAATTCTCTTTTGGATTTCAGTAGTGCAATCGCTTCTATTGTTAATTTCCGAACCTAAAAATGAAACTGTTATGTATTTATTTATTTGATATAATGTACTTTTTTTTAATAAAGACCTTTTTCGGTTAAAACAGGATTGCATTGTAGCATAAATAAAATTTAAAAGTGATTAACTACCGAATTTATGAAACTTTTAATAACCTTTAACGGTGGCTAATATTCTGATATTAATTATATTTTCATTGCAATTAAACTACGTCACAAGAAATCTACCTCTACGTAACAAAGAATTGACTGAATATGATAAAAAAAAGCATTCAATATTTATCGAACTCAGTGACAATCCACAGCTGTTGAGCGGGAAAAATGAATGCGGAACTTCGAATTCTTTTCGAAATGAGAGAACTGTTTGTTTTACCGCTGAGAAAACATTCCTATTTAGGGAGTTCTCCGCCGCTTTCAAGCAACCAATCGAATGGGCAAAAGTAAATACTCGAGTAATGAACCGATCTGTCTCACTACAGCAGATATTTTCTATTTTTCTTCCAGAGCTTGTATGCACACAAAACTTTCAAAAAGAAACATCATTAACTCAGTCATGCCATTGTACTACTCTTCTAGTGCCCACCGATAAGCGTGCGAATAAATAAGTAATTGAAACAAAGAGTGTCTACAATTTACATAAATACGAGCAATTGAAGGAGGAAACAAAAAGTAAATAGAAGCCCCTTTGATGTCCGCCGCCGATTCGAATTCTTTTCGCCGAACCAGACTGAGTCAGGAGAGCATCAACAAGTGGTTCTAAAAATAGAACATTTTTCTTCCGCTCTTCCCCTCCCCTTCCTTCGTCGGGGGAGAGGGTTGCCGATGCGCGGAAGCTCAAAATGAAACGGTCAGTTAACTATAATGAGTCAGTCAAACTGAAGCATGACCCCATTTATTTATTCGATTCAGAGAGGACGTGTGAAAGGTTTTGCAGAATTAATTTTCCACTAGACCCTCATCGGAGAAGTTAGCAAAAATAAAGACACAACTTTAACTGAATTGTCTTCTGGAAGGCTTTAGACCTAAAAAGGACGCTTTTATGTAAACTCGCCCTTTTTTCTACCAATGACACTATTTAATATGATACGCGAGGAAGGATACGTGATGGTGTTAATAACGATAACATGAAGGAAATGCAGGTTTTATTCATTAAAATGTTAAAAAAATATGTATGAAAATTTTGGAGCTAATACATATTTTGGACTCAGAAAATCCCATTCTTCGGCTATGACACTTGTTGGAACAATCAACAATCATATCAAGAAAAACATCGAAGATTTTGTAAAGAAATTAAAATGCTATTTTTAATTTTATGAAATCAAAAAAAATCATTCAGGAAAAAAGTTTGACGGTTGATAGTTCTGTGTATATGCTTAAATGTATTTCATATTTTTTATTCAGAAAATATCTTTCGAATCAAGAAATAGTTAAAATTCAGCAATTCAGGATTCTTTGAACTCATAATACATATTTTATGAACAGATTTTAATATTCCATAACAGCAAAAATCAAACAATGGCGACAGCTTTAAGATATTCGCCGGAATTTCACAGTGGTTCTCAAAATTTTATATACATGCATATTCCTTAAGTATAAATAACCCTTAAGGATTCCACGTACACGTCTAAGTTGAATTCAGTGAAAAACTTTTTTTTTTTAATTTCCTCTTTAAATATAGTTTTCGAAAGAGACATCATATTTTCAGGATAAATTTACTTTTGGTCATGGCCATGGGGAATGTAACGAAAATAAAAAAATTAATGGCTTATAGAAAAGCAAATTTTTGCAGTAGTGATTCTTTGACTATTCTGCATTATGAAAAAACATAAAGTTGTAACACTAGAAGAAAGGTTTTCTTTTTTTTTAGACTTGGTCTTTATTTTTACGTTGGTGATATCATAATAGGTTTCCGAATAGAAAAATTTCAGAAACTGGTCATGCTGAGCACAGGCTTTTTTTAATCTGAAATAGTATAAATCTTCATGTTGGGATAGTGTGGAGTTTTGGAAAGGGTTGCCAGCTTAAGTATCTCGTCCTCCCTTGACCGTGGTTCAAAACTGCGACGTCCATCACCAATAGCCTTCATGTTAGCAATCAATGAATCAATCACGAAACAGAAAATTTTGATTTTATTTTAAACTGCATTGAACTCTGAAGCAACGATAGGGCTATGAGTGACGGACCTCATAATTTTGAACCATGGTCAAGTGACGAGGGCAACACTTGAGCTGGAACTGCCTCCCTCTTAAACATCCACACCACGGTAACCAGAAAAAATTGAAATTTTTTTTAAAAAAAGAAGCTTACAGATTTTAAATATGGTCTTATTTTAAAATATTAATTTCCGCACTTTTAAATAGAAAAGCAAGAAGAGGTTGGGGACCGGGGGGCGAACTCGTGGCCGGCATGTCATGAGTTTGAGCCTAGTACCGTTGAAGACCCACCGTGTAGGGGAACATGCACGTTAAATCTGTCAAAGCTCAAACGTCCTCCCGTTGGTGTGGTATTGAAGTTCACAGAGGGGGTGCCAGCTCAGTGTTTGTCCTCATCACTTGAACAGGGTCAGTGGAGCACACAAGGGGGTGGGGATCCTCGGGTCCGGACTCCCCCCACCCCAAATCTTTTGATTTTTTTCGATTGATTACAATTCTATGTATATAGTACGTAAAATTTAAGTAAGTATATTTTGTTATTAAGAATTAATTTTGTTGATTAAGGCTAAATTATTCATTCAAAAATTTTTTACTGTTTTTTGTTCCCGAAAATCAATAAAAAAACCAAGAGATGATCGAATAGTGGATTTTTCGATCCGGATCCCCCCCCTTGAAAATTCTTGTGTGCGTACAGACCATGGTCAAATTTTGTCGAAAGCCCTTCGAGTAGCTGAATAGTGCGACGTCAATATTTACTCTCTCACACTCACTCACGGAACAGTTTTGAGAATTTTCGTTAAAGATAAATTATAGATGACGTGGAGAGGGAGGGGAGAGATTCTGATATAACAAAAAGTGGAGAAAATTCTTTTAACCTTATCTTTACCAATTCTCGGAATCGTCCTCGAAACTCACTTTAAACGTTATTTATCTTTTCGTAAAAAAAAAAAAAAAAAAAATAATACGTCTCCTAATTTTTCATCCATTCAAGTATCACAAAATTCCCTTGCTCTTTTTCCCACAAATAAATCTTCCGCTTGGCGAAACGACCTGGAGCCTGGTCGCCAAGCGTCGGCGAAGTGCGTGCGGTGGGAAAAGATGCGCGAGGGATGCAATTAATCCATCGCGCCACCATCAAACGTTCCGACGAGTCAAGAGGTCAGGCGAAATTAAAACGACGCTTCGTCTCATCGGGACAGTTCACGCCTGACCCTACTCATGTCAGTATTTACATTGCTTTCCAAGGAAATCTGCTTTTCTTTTTACCTCATTTGAATCCGTTACGCTGCTTGTTTCATTCGCGAAGGCGACGTCTCTGCGCTGACATGATAGGCGATTTTAAATGCTGCTCTGACATAATTTTGGGAAGGAAAACTACACAATTTAATAAGATCACTTCCTCGAATAAAGGTTTCTTTTGACTCAGAATGCGTTTTATGGATGGCTCTTATGGGAATGTCACCACGAACAGGGTCAGAACAGTTATGTCCCCGTGTCATTTTAAAGAAAAATTTCATTCGTCGTCGGATAAAATGGATCGTGGGTTTTGTAGGATTGTCTCTTGTTTTGTTTTTTTAGCGTAATGGCTGCCGAAGTGTTGGCGATAAGTCATATTTATTTTAAAGAAGAGAGATTGGGGGAGTGAGAATAAGTCATTGCGATAAGATAGGATGAGAGAAATACAAATTAAAGTCAAAACAAGCACGGAGAAAAAATATTGCGAATGTAAACAAAATATTTCTTAATTTCGGGCTAATACCTTTAAACAGGAAGACAGGATAAAAAGTATACACATAGGTACTTATATACAGTGAAATACGTTTAACACGAAAACGCTTAAAATGAAATATCGGTTAACACGAAATAATACAACAGTCCCGACAAACTACTATGTATTTTCATGCATTTTTTCTCCTAACACGAAAAGATTTCCCTTTTCAGAATGAACAAAATACGGAAAACACCAGCCGCGCAGGCGAGGTTCAAGAGGAGTGTGAAATGAAAGAGAGAGGTGGTGTCCCATGTTTCGTAGAAAGGAGGTTTTGAAATACTCTCGGAATAGCCTGTGACACGCGAGTCATTTTTGTTTATCTGAGCTAGTTTTACCCTACAAACGCTACATAAAAACATCTCATCTCATCAGTTGACTTTGGAATTCGGATCGTCAAGTTAGATGAGTGATTCTTACGAGAAAAGCGTCGGGTTGTGATAATTGTGATACAGTCCGACTCACCCCAATGTTGTGTTGAAAGCCATAAAGCTTATCTTCAGCTTAACATGACATTAACATTATTAAAGCTTAACATGGGACATTTTTCTACCGGAAGCAATTGTTTCGAAAATATTTACTCTCAATCGAAGCCCGATCAATTTATTAGATGTTCTTAAATGTGTACTCTAATAAACTTAATTTTGATGAATACATGTTTTTTTTTCAATTCCTATTAGTTCTTTCTCTTCTTTATATATATATATATATATATATATATATATATATATATATATATATATATATATTGTATTATTTTAAATTTTAAGTGTTAATAAAATACTTTTTATTCATCTACTCAAGTTCAAATACATTTTTTAAAACAGTAATAAATAACAAAAAAATAATTATTCACACCGTATATAAAAAGGAAAATCGTTCGTTGTGTCTCTGTAGCGCAATGGATTGTGTGTTGAACTTCTAATTCAAAGGTCGTGGGTTCGAATGATACCTGAGATTGCCTAATTTCTGAGAATGTGATTTATGTGAATGAATATAAATAGTAACAAACAAAAATAATAGTCCAATAACCTATATAGAAAGGAAAATAGAAAATCGCTTTCTATTTTGTCACTTAATATTGCGATTCTGCCATTTGTATATGCATATTTATTATAACTATTTAATAAAAAGTAACTAAAATAAAAAAATTGTTCTAATAATTACTTTAATGTTAAAATCGTTTTTTGTTATCATTTCTCGAAATACAAACATGTTATAGGTTAGTTGTTTATAATATTATAATTGATTGCTCATGAACGTCACTCTCTAAAGCACCACAAAGACTATTCGGAATGAACCTTTACATTTTCAGCTAAGGTCAAGTGATGAAGGTGACACACTTCTCTAGGCTACGCAAGAGCTTAAAGCCTAGACAGATTTAACGTGCATCAATCCCTCTACAAGGCAGGTCTTCAGTGGCACCAGGATTCGAACTTGTTTGTAAACAGTTTAGGACCTTATCACTAGTTAGGGAAAATACTGAGGTGAAAGACATATATCCATCTCACAGAGTCATGCCAATCTCAGAATTCTGAACAGTGCAAGATTTAACGTGCATCCTCAACACGGTGGGTCTTCTGTGGTGCCAGGACTGCAACCTATGATTCCAAGCGGCCCATAGATTAAACATAACCACTGTTCATGATACACATTGTTTGGAAAAGAAATTTAAAAAATCATTTATAAAAAGAAAATCTACACTATTAAAGACTTCCATGCTTCCTTCTTTAAAAAGTCGTTTTGCATAAATTTAATGAGTATAATATATATGAAGTATTTATTAACGGGAAAAAAGTGGCCCGATAGTTTAGTGGTCAAGGCAACGGACTCGTGGCTGGGGTGTCGAGTTCGAGTCCAGTACTGCTTAAGACCCTCCATGTAAAGGGGGTGCGTTAAATTTTTCGAAGCTCAAACATCCTCCTGTTGGTTTGGTGTGGCAGTTAGAAGAGGGGGTGCCGGCTCAGGTGTCATCCTTGACCATGATTCTAAATGATGAGGTCCGTCGCCAAAAGCCCTGAGTTGCTGAGAAGTACGACGATAATATTCACTCACTCACTATTGATGTGAAAAAAAACAACTTTTACAAAAATTTTTTCATATATAAATCTGAGCGATGAAGTTTGATTTTTCTGTATTGATTCTTTTGTTTTCAATATCCAATTTTTTTATCATAAAAAAATATTTGAACTTGTGCTTTTAAAAAATCCTCGCATGAAAACCCTTTCTTACTTTTTCTGGAACATAAAAGGAAATCTGATGAAAAAAAAAAAATTCTTTTCTTTGTGACTAAATATGGTTTTTTGGATTTGCAATCTATTTTCAAAGGGAGAGAAAAAAAAATTATTCTGTTCTCTGAAACTTTTAAATATAGCTCTTCCCTTTTTATTTCCCATTAGAATGTCGAGTCATTTTGAAAACAGAATGACCATTTTAAATTCTGTCGTGTTCTATTAAAAAACGCTCCTTCGGAAATCTACATTATAACCGAAGGTTTTACCTTATACCTTCTTCATCAGTGAAAATAATAACAATTTTCAAAATATCCTTAAACGCTTTAAAAACACAAAACCGCTTTAACGAAATCTATTACGGAATTATTTGCCCATCCGACTTTAGATGAGAAAAACTAATTGGAGATATTATGATGGAAAATAAATATTTAAGTTTCAAAAATTGAAAAAGAAATGGGAAATAACTCGAATCCAATTCAAGTCTGTGCGAATGAAATACTGGTCTGTAAATAGGCTATAACTCCCCGATTCTATTTATACAGTATTGCTTTTCCGGAGTGACCTTGCGGTGCTTCCATATTGTCCGAGTCCACTTATTACACATCATTACAGGCGAGTAATAAGCAGGCAGCTCTCAAGGAGCGTTCGGAAAACGCCGAACCTAAACAATGCCGTTTAAATAGATTCGGAAGGACAAAGACCACCTTCCGGTTGACCAAACAAAGCTGGATAATCGAAAGGTTTCTGTTTTGATGGAGGATCAAATCACAGAGGTATAATGAATGGACATTATACCTTAAGACTCATTAAATCCAAGAGTCATTCTTAGATTTTGTTTTGAATAGTTCTATTTTTTTAATTTGCCTCGTGGACCTCCACTTGGACTGGCTGAGGATGGAACTTGTTCAGAGTGAGCGGAGATCTACTAGCAAGGTCAATAGCCGGAGATTTTGAAAAAGCGATATGTTTAATGTGCCTTCACACCCCAAGTACCATAGAGAGATGGGGCATAAACGAAATAAATTTATACCCTTGATGTTTCTAATTCATGGTACTATAATTTCAGTTATAATAGTTTCCACGCAATTTGAATAGGAGTTTTTATTTCAATAAAAATCCCAGATGGTATTTTTCAATTCCTACTATTAGTTCACTCTCTCCATATATATATTATTGACAACAAATTATATAGCGACATCTATGATAAAAGGGAAGCATTTAACTGCAATTTTATAAAGGTACCGAACTTAAATAGTTGCTTACATATATCATTATAGAGAAATATAATTTTAAACTTTTTGATGAGAAATAATAATTTAACTACACACACAATATTGATAAATTCAAGAACATCCAGAAATTTATATTTGGTTGCATATAGATTGATTATCCCATCAACTTCTTGAGAAAATACATAGATCAAAAATATTTCTTAAAAATCTTTTTAAACTCATAAAATTGGCAAATTTGTGAAGGGTTACGATGGACTTTAGGAAATGCACAAATCCACCTCACAACGTTAGGACCACAAAGTCAGCTTGTTAGTGGTCCAGCTGTGAAGAATATGTGCATTCCACACACAGGATACATTTTAATACACACATAGACCAATATTTACACTTTAAAATTATTTATGACCAATCAAGAAACTTTTTTGCATGCAATCTTAATTTGCATCTAATACCAAATAGTTAAACTCTAATGTGAGAATATGGATCATTTGGATTGATATGGCATTAGTGGGAGTTATGAGCAAAAAATATAGAAGTGATGATTGTTGTAGGAAATATGAGAAACCGTTCAGAAATTGTGAATTGAAGTATTGATAGGATGCTTTTTTGGTTGAGTTTTTGAGGATTTACGCTATTCATTTGTGAATATACTGAGTTTTTAATTTGAACTTTCGGATTTTAAACATTTTTTTCTACCTATACGACTATTGTAAAGATGGGTACATCATCTTTGGTGTTCGATGGTTCAATTATATTGTGCACTTAATAGTTTTAGAGTTTTAACATTTTAATGTTATGATATCTTTCAGAATGCGATGGCAAAAAGTTTAATTTTTAATTTTCAACTTTTAAATTTTTAAAATTTTTAAAATTTTTAGAATTGGGGTATTTTTTCCCTTTAATTTACCGGGTTTCAACAGGGGAAGTGGCGCCATCAAACTAGTTTAACCCCTTATCGGTCCTAAGTTCCCAGGTTGCACTTAGATATTTTATAAATTTTTATTTTATAAAATTTTTAATTTTGTTTGAAAACATTGGTATTTTATTTTCTGTATTCGCCATTAATATTTTGAAATGAGATTTAGAATTATAAAATTCATATAATTTCAATTTTTTAATTGATTGTGAAATTGTGAGATATATATATATATATATATATATATATATATATCTTGTTCAAATTTTCAATCGTTGAAAAAACTTTTTTTTATTCATCCATTCAAGTTTAAATACATTTTTTTAAACTTGTAGTGGATGACACTTGATGTTAATACAGTTTTTTAAATATTAATTCATTAATTAAATTAGAAAATAAATAAATGGGGGGTAACAAACAAAAATAATAGTCCAACACCATATATAAAAAGGAAAATCGCTCGTTGTGTGTAGCGTAATGACTAGCGCGTTGGACTTATAATCCAAAGGTCATGGGTTCGAATCCCACCTGAGATGGCATAATTTATGAGAATGGGATTTCTTTTTTACTATACTATTTTATTAGAATAACTAAATTTAATAAATGAATAAACAGTAACACACACACAAAAACCAAAAAAAAAAATTCAACACCCTATATAGAAAGGAAAATGGAACATTGCAAGGAAAATCGCTTTCTATTTTGTCACTTAAAGTGTGATTCTGTCATATTTTAATCTTTTATTTATATATTAACCGTTGCTTTTTAAATAAAAAAGTAACTAAAATAAAAATTTTCTTTGTTGATCTAAGTAAGAAATGACTTAATTTTTTTTTCCGTATATTAATTGTGTTTAAAGTGAGGAATAAGCATATTATTTTACACGTTCGGATGATTTTTTTAAAAAGTAGCAAACTTAAACGTTACAAATGCTTTTTTAGAGATCAATGCCTATAAATGCTAATATTTATATATAGCTAACAATATTTTTTTAAAAAATATCTAAATTTTAGAAAAATAACAATTATAAGTGAAATTTTTTAGTAATATTTCTGTAAAACTTCAAGGCAATTAGAGAAAAAATAATAAAATATCAGTAAAAGTATTTCTAAAACAAATTAGATCCATTTACCTAGAGAATGTACTAAAATTGTAATGTTTCTTTAAAATTCAAGAAATTTTAGAGTTAATTGTAAATATAAGAAATGTGACATTTTTAATGAACCCATTATTTAAATAACTGGCCCTAACTCAAAAAATATTCATACAATAAGAAATATTTTAGTACATTCTCTAGAAAATAATATAAATGTCAGGTTCAAAAAGCTTTATAGAAGTACATTAGTAACCTTTCGAGTTATCAGACTGGCCATGATAGATTTTATATATAAAGAATTTATAAATACCCACTTCTGGTATAGATTAAAGACTCACTTTTTCAGATTTTCTAATTTTATAAAATTGATTGCTACTTGACCTCTAGGTAACGTAGAAACAAAACAAAGTATGTTTTGAAAGGGGTTGGCCTTACCAAAAAAAACAAAAATACGTGTTTTGAAGGAGTTTGGTCATTTCAACGTGCTCGGATACTTTGATACGATAACAGACATATTTTGAATAATTTTGTGAGATTGATTTTATTTCATTTTTATTAACGCTGCCACTGGTGACGAAGCTCGCAGTTTTGAACCATGCCAAGGACGGGGGAAAACCCAGGACATCCCACGCTAACTTTACACCTACAAACGGAAGATTTTGCCAACATATTTAACGTTCATTAGTCCCTCTACACGGTGGATCTTCAGGAGCATCAGAACTTCGAACCCGTGACATGACAATGTAGGCATGACTACTAGGCTATTACAGCAAAAAGCAGAGCCCTACAAATGTCTAAATTTATTTTTCTTATTATTTTATTTAATATTTAGTTTTATAAGTTTTAGTTAATTAAAATTTAAAATTTCTCCCTTTAAAATCTTTTTCACTTAAGTACATAGTTCTGAATGACATTAAAATGTTTATAACTGTGTGAGAAATCCTGTGTGTATTTTGTATGAGAGAATTTTAAACCTAAAATCTAATAGATGTTCTTATTTAAATTTAGATTTTAATGTCCAATCTGTTGATATGTCGATTAGTTGTTCCTTTTCTTTAATTAAAGATGTTAAACAAGTGAAAAGGTGCATTTTCCAGTCGAAAATTATTTAGTTCCGTAAAACATAGTACTAACGAGAGTATGAAATTCATTAGAACATGGAGAGTAAACACAATAGAATATTCACAATCTAGCTGGAAGTACATATATATAAAAACGTTTTTTATTTTAATATTTTCTGATTATACTAAAATAAAATTATAAAAAGTATTACAAAATATAGTTACGTATAAAAAAAAAATTCAGTTTTAATGATTGGGATGAGGTTTAGATACTTATATCTTAGATACAAGCTTCATAAAGAACATGAATTGGATTTACATACAAATTTATAATTTTCTTTAAGAATTTTTATTTTGACTCGTGGAGTCCCAGGGTTCCGTGGAACCCAGTCTGAAAAGATCACTGGCTTAAAGTATTCATGTTGGTGGTGTGTGGGAAGTTTGAAGAGTGGTGCGCTTAGGCACATTCTCGTCACTTTATCGAGGCTCAAAATTACGAGGTTCGACTCTAAATGTCTCTTACATGTTCAAAAAGTGACATGATTCTTTTTTTTTTAAAAAAATTGTACATGATTTATATTTTTAGCTGTCACAGAAACTAAATAAAACCTGTTTTAGTAAGCCAGTGCTTCTCAAACTTTCGATGTTCGCGACCCAATTTTTAATCATAATTTCCATCACCCCCCATGCAATAACAATGTATTGAATGCAGTAATAATGTACAGTACTTTGACGCTAAAGTCAATACAACCTAAGGGAGTTGGGAACCCCCTCTATACCGACAATGTTAAATTTGGGTGTTTCATGTACCTTTTCTCAAAATCTTTTTATGTATGTTTGAAATTTTTCATACAATTAAAATATACCTCTCTCATTATATGAAATATTTTTTTGCTAATTTTGAGTTTTTCAGAAATTATAAATATTTTATCAAAAAATTGGGAAAATTTTACCCCTTTTTCATTAAAAGTTTTAAAAAAAATTTTTTTGTCTTTACAAAATGTCATCTTAGTATATATTAGACATCATTATAAATATTTCATAAAAATTTACATACCAAACAGTAGTTTCTCAGAAAAAGGGCATCTACATTAAAAGACATTTTGGGGATAATTGATTTTAATGTATACAGTGAGATTCAAACGGCTGGGGGAAAAAAAAAAATAAAAAAGGTTTAATTTAAAATGGTTACATGTTTTGGTTATATCAGACGTTAATTTTTTAAACAAAAAGAAGTACTTTGTTTACATTTTTTACCAAAAATGGACGTGGCCCAGATCCAAAATTATCCAAAAAAGGTTTTAAGGGGTTCAAAAACCCCGAAATTAAAAAAGGGTTTTTTTGAAAGGTTAAAATCTGACAAATTTTAAAATGTAAAAAACTCAAATTTTCAAAAAAAAAAAGATTTTTACTTTCAACACCCTGAATTATAAACCGTACAAAATATCCAGATAAGTATTAAATTTTGTGTACAATTTTGTTTATTATAAATCCATGGAAAAATCGCTAGTAATTATTAAACTTGTTCTTAACTTAGTATTGATACTTAGTATCAAATATATTATTCCGTACTGATACATTTATAAGTATGGTATATAAGGGAAAATGTATATTTTATTGTGTCAGAATATATTTTGTTTTGCTTCCTTTTATTAAATTGATAATTTTTTAAATAATCTTTTATTTTTGACTTTTCGAAATGCTCGTGCCCCTAGGGGGTTATACCCCTAGGGGGGCGCGCCCCACAGTTTGAGAAACACACACTGAAGTAAGCTAAAAATAAGAACTTCTCAAAGGTAGCATTATGAAAGTATAAAGGCTAATGAATAAATGAGTTATCCAACAGATAATTGGCTTTTGAAATACTGACCTCGTCATCTGTCCGTGGTTTAAAATTACAAATTTTGTTGGTTCTGATGAGTGGACCTTTGTGAGTCAGGTAAAAACAAGGAGATCGAAAGTATCGAAGCAGCAAAGTGAGGCAAGAATAAATAACAGATTTAACTTGCCTAATATGTTCTACGTTAAAAGATCCAACGTGATGTGGTAAGAGTTCAGGAGGTGCGAGCCCAATCGATATCCTGAACCTGGATGTCCTGCGGAATGTGCTTTGATGAGGGACATCCTCACTTAACGGGAAGGACGGGAGCGATTTTGATTTCCACTTCCCGCGCACTCCCATTAAGAGGATGACATGAGATGAAAAAAGATTCATCTTTTTAAAGGATATGGGGGAGTGAGAAATTTTTAAGCATCAGAGTGGATTGTTATTTTTAAAAGCAGGAATTAAAACACAATATGCAGCATTCACTTTTTACATACGTTTACGTTTTAAGATTGTATTTTTTAAAAAAATTCTTGTTAAATCATACAATAAGGGAGTATAAAAGCTTATCAGCGTAAACATTTAAAAATAATCAAAATCCAAACTAATGATGCAATGATATATCTGAAGGATAACCATTTAATTTCCCAGGACAGAGTAACACAATCACAAGATAAAGATAGGATTCCAGCAAAAAAATGAAACTCGCAGCCGACCATGTCCATTATTGGACAGATAAAATCAGACAATATATCAGATAAAAAACTCAAAAGCAAAATTCTAAGTCTGAGTTAACTGTCCATATAAAGCATAAATCTATGAAGTATTTGTTTTTTAATTATATAGGGCAGTGCTTCTCAAACTTTTAATATTTGCGACCCAATTTTTAATCGTTATTTTCATAGTGTGCTCTTCTTATACAATAACAATGCGTTAAATGCAATAAAAAATGTACTTAGACACTAAAGCTGCAATGCCACTTTAATTATAAACCACTTTAATTATAAACCATGCAATTTTTCAAAATATATATTAAATTTTGTATATGACAAGCCCATGAGAGGCACTAGTTTACTTGTTATTTAATTTGTTTTTAATTTAATATTGATAAATTATTGAAAACACATTGTGCGGAATTGCTACATTTATAAGTATTTTAAATCAATGTAAATATGTATTTAATTTTTATTATGTCAGATGTATTTTGTTTTGCTTCCTTTCGGTAAATTAATAATTTTTTAAAATCTTTTATTTTCTACTTTTCAATATGCTCGTGCTCCCTACATAGCAATATCCCACCCCCTAGGGGGCTGCCCCACAGTTTGAGAAACGCTGATATAGGGTAAATGTGTTCAGGAAAAGGGAAAAACGATAACGTAATGAAGGACTAGGGAAATTAAAAATTTCTTAAGCAGTCTAGAAGAATTTTAAATCTGTATATTTATATGTATATATGCATATATTTGTATATATATACACACATATGTATTGATAAGAGAAGCAAGACTTTTTTGTTGTGATGGACAAAACCAAATTGATCACAATTCTGCTTTTTAATTTTGGAAAACTTAATTAAGTGTCCATGCTAATATAAGATATTTGTCAATTTAGATACATGGAACAAAACTTAAATACACTGATCATCAAAATAAATTAAAGTAGGTCAGGTACAGAAACTATAATAGTAATAAAAATTCTGGTAAAAAATTATAATTAAACATTTTACTTCACAGGATTTTGTGATAACATTAAAATATTTAGAATTACAGTTGTACTTAATACAAGGGAAAAGATTATGTGCGGCGTGAGAACTTTTCATTGGTTTGTATGGTTATCTTACCAGTTTGGGATGTGATTTGAAACAATAAAATTATCTTGCAAATTAAGAAACAAAATTACACTATATTTTTTCTATCTTGCGCGAGGGGCATTAAAGCTTACAAAAACTATTAAATTCTGCAGAATTTTAAGGAATAAACATAGAAATAAAATAACGACAGATGGAGAAAAACATAAAAAATAGAATGCGTACATTGATTTATGAATTTCAAAAGAACTTGAATAAAAAACACAACAATGCTTCATGTCTGAATTGAATTAAAGAAATGCTGTTAGATAGATATTTTATAAAGGATATTGATACTCCTGATATTTCTCTCTAAAATGGTTTTCATAGTATTAAAAGTAATTGTTATTATATAGCACATAAAAATATCAAATTAAATAGCATTAAAAATTTGCCATAGAATATATAGTATACTATATATGTCTATATAAATAGATCTTTTAATATAAAATTATTTTTATAGTGTTTATCAGCAGTATAAGTCTATTTCTAATTAAAATATAAGTAAAATATATCTTACATATAAAAAGAAGTTATTTTAAATTATAGTCAGTTTTTAGAATTACAAAGCTCACAAATATATATAGATGCTACGCGCGATTGCAAACAATACGTATTTGTGCACACTTTCACCATGTTGTTACTAGTGATTGAAAATGGTTGAAGACGATTTTTTGAGGGAGTTTATCCAAAAAGGAACAGATTTGTCGTTGATCATTTCCAGAAGTAGCTTAGTTAAAAGAAAAAATATAACAAAGAGCTTTAACAGTTTTTTTTCTTGAGCTTGTTAACAAACATGGAATATTTCGAAATTACATTCTAAGCCAAATGTAAAAGGACCTGAACTAAATGGTGAACAAATTTTCGGACTGTAAAATGTCTTAATTTCCTTGAAAACTTGCGATGTTGTATATATTTCACACATCTCTTTGTAATACAGAATTTTTAGTCTGAAAATATTCCTTAAATAATTTTCCCCCTAACAGGTAAGGCTTGTCCTTTTTTTTCGTTACAGCATAGGCCAGGGATGGCGAACCAGTGGCACGCGTACCATTGATGGCACACGACACAATATTTTGGGTATGCCACCGATCAAAACGGTTTGTTTTAGTCCAAAATAACAAAGTTCACTGTGAAGTAATCCTCGTGAGGGATCTCATTCCGCTTTTGGCACGGTTTACAGCTACATGTTTTCATAAACGATGTTATTACGAGACACTACAAGTACCTCCAAACTTGAAAAAAAATATCAAAGATTTAGATATACATGAGAAACCAGACTAAGAAAAAGTTATAGAAGAATTTATTTCCGTCATTGATTCTTCAAACAAGGAGTTTTTAGCGAGATGTTCCCAGTTCAAAAAATTATCAGAAACGCTCGAGTTTATTATGTACTGTTGACTTCAATTGATAAACTAAACTTGTCCCAGGTCAAATGGTTGGAAATTGAAGAATTAAATTGATTTCCGGTGTAGTTCAGTATGGATTCAGAAATTTATTGAAACAAGGAAAAAGTTCAAATCGATAAATAATAAAAATGCCAGTAATTAAAGTTTGGAAACATGGAATTCGATTCCAGACACATTTAACTGATGAATAAGACTCGCTTAAAAAAACCATTTGACATACATCTCCAATTCAGCATGCATTTTTAAAAAGTAACATCTTACAATCATATTATTAATTATTTGCCATCTATCTGCAACAACAGAAATCACACTAATGTTACTTTAATTTGATTCACACGTATAACTAAAACAATTACTACTACACAGTGCAAAATGTATTTTTTCTGTAGTGAATAAAGATTTTTGAATTGTTAGTAAGTCATTTTATTAGTAAGTAATTTTTTTATTTTCCCAATAATCACAAGCCAAAATTATTTGAAGGCATGTCTATACTTCATGAAACCTTTCCTTAGAGAAAATGACACATTGATCCATATAAAGGTTCGCCCCTGGTATCGGCGATGAATAATGGAACATATTTTATACTCCCCTCCCCCAAATGTGGTTTACTTCGGATAAAAATGAGAATAAAAGATGTGTGTGCTGATCTTAGGGTAATGAAGATGGAATATAATATTAATACTGGTGTAATTTTCTATATTAGAAGAAAAATTCTATAATTTAGGATACTATTCTTTAACATTAAGCACTCTCTGATTTTCTATAAAGGATTTACAAAGATATTTGTTGTCATGTTTTATGTTGATAAAGTTTCTGCACATTTTTGTCATGTTTAAGCATAATCATAATAAAATTTTGAAGGGATATATTTTAAATAAATAACATTTTTTCCAAATACCTAAATGTCGCAATAGATAAACTATTCTTCCTCTTTTAGCACTTAATAAAATTGTTGGTTATTCACTTTGCATAAATACTGAAAAAATATTCTTACATTTTTAACACATAAATTTTACAAAAATCATGTCAAATTTTGAAGCATTACTAGTGGCTATAATCCGTATATTACCAAATCAAGAAAACTTTTGCAATCAATTTTTCAGATTACCATTGATAATTTTAAGCAAATATAACTGGCATTAAAAATATCTTAGTCAAACTGTCAAATATCGTAGTTTTTCGTTCAGGGTTTAGATTTCGGTAACCTTTTTAAGTCCATAGATATTGATATTATATATGATTCACTCTATACTTATCTATGTACGAAAAATATCATGTAAATAATCCAATAAGACTGGAAAAAAATAATACTCGTTTTCAATCTTTATATTTATAAGCAACTTTAAGAATTGTCCCAGAGAGGTCCTGCCAGTAGCTGCTTGGCCAATCTCTGTTGGCATTTTTTATAAATAGAGCGTGTTGATTATAATTCCACTTTCTTTATTAGTGTATAAATGATTTTATTACTTTTGGTATAAATAGTGAACTTAAACCAGATATTGTGCAATTTACCCAAATTATCTAACTTATCAAAAAACTAAAATTACTTAAAATAAATTATAGTTTTAAAAAAAACTAAAAATTCACTCTTATAGTTAATCGAACTAAAAGTAAAAAGTAATTCTAAATATAAGAATAAAATGATTAAAAGGAGAAAATTAATGTCATTGTGGTAAGAGCGTGGGGGGCTTTGTACTACATTTTTACTCTCTCTGCATTTTGGAATAGAACCAGTGAGAAACTATAACAATTGATATCGATCACTCCCGCTTTTACCACAATGACATTAATTTTCTCTTTTTAATCATTTTACTCTTATATTAAGAATTACTTTTTACGTTTTAGCTCGATTCACTATGAGAGCGTGTTTTTTAGTTTTTTAGAACTATAATTTATTTATTTACATTTTCAGAAAAACTGAGCAATTGTTTATAATATGGTAATATGGTATAATATGGTACGTGAGCATTTTCGCTTTAGGGTTGTAACTTAATCTTTTAGATGCTAAATCTGGAAATAGGATATGGAATTAGTCACCAAATCTGGAAATGAGAAATCCTTAATCCTGATAATCCTGGTCAGAACAATGTAAAAAAAAATATTGAATTATTGTATTGTCATCGGTCTTTGATAAGTGCACAAAATTTCGAATTAATCTGACCTTTTAAAGTGGATAAAATCGAGTTCACAAAGATTCGGTTAGATACAAGTGAAGCTTATCAAAACGTGTTAAAAATTGGAAATCTTGGGTTTGGATTTACAGGTAGCGTTAATATATTATTTAACGATGTTTATGATAAAAGATATGCAGTAAAATTTTAAATAATTAATAAAAAACTTTTTAGAATAAATGTACACACACACAAGCACACACACACTTATATGTATAATTTAATTTCTCACTACTTTGTTTTGAATTTTTATTTTGCCTTTTCCTTCTAAAAATTTTGCTTATTGATTTTTTTGGTTTTCAAACATCCGAAGAGATATAATTTTTTATTCATTTACTAATTTTATCTTTTATGCGTTGTTGTGTTCTGTAATAGTTCTGCTTTGGCTTCCTGGATAGTACTATTTGTATTGGTGTATATACTGAAAGTACTCAATCAATATCCGGTCATTATAGAGCAGCGGTCACCAACCGGTGGTCCATGAAAATATTTGATGATCCACCGAAAAATTGGTACATTATTTATATTTTTATGAAGATTCAGTTTCAAAAATGGCAAGTAATAAAATTATTATGGAACACACAGATTATACTTCTTTTTAAAATGTTAGCTACTACTTTTAGAGAAATTTCTTCTACGTTTAGCGACTTTTTAGATATTTTTGCAGGTGTATCTAGCGATATTTGTGTGAAAGTAAGAGTAGGTAACCATGGTAATTTGGCGACCTAATGCTTTAGTATGCTGATAATACTGCTTTACGTTGCCGATTGGTTCTTGCTTTTCGTGAAGTTTTTTTTCTGTGATATGGAAATGTAAATAGTGGTGGAAATAAGTAATAATATAGTTATAAGGATTCACTATATAGTTGTCTGACAGATATAAATTTATACATTAAGTGGTTCATGGAGTTCTAAAGGTTAGCGACCGTTGTTATGGAGAACTGCAGGTTCTTCTGCAGCAAAACACTCATGTTGTGTGGATCCATCGTGTTATCCACAGGAAAGCTAGGAAAGAGCATGCAACGAAGTCGCTTAGTTTTCAACTCTAATCTGGTCTTTGAATGTGTCGTAGGCGAAGTAAACTATATATCGTGGGCCTTACTCCGTCTGGGGTGCTAATTTGATATAGGTCAAGTTGTTGTTCATGTTCACCAAAATGGGAGACAATATTACAATATGGTTACCTTGATATTTTTATCGCGTGATATGTGGTTGCCATGAGGATAACGTGTATTAGAGTTAATTTTTATTGTTTTTTTTCCACGGTAAGCCTATTAATTTCAGAGGTTTTAATTCGATTTCTTTAAAAACTTAACCATTTATATTGCATTTGTTCTTCAAGCTACTACTATTTCAGTCTTCTGTTGTATTTTGTGCTACTTTCGAATATGTTCAACACAGTTCTTTACAATTATTTTCCTGACGATTTGTTACAGCTAAGTCGCCATTCTGGATTCCACGTAGCTCGACGATAACAACCGCTGCTTGGCGCGTGTCCTATATCAAATTTAGTTCTTTTGTGGAGTTACGCATTCTGATAATTAGGCCGACAATATAAACTACATCACTGAAAGAGAAGATTTTTCAAAAAGAACAACTGCTATGCAATTGCAGTTTACGATAGCTTTGTCATAACAACAGCCTGTCCTGCGTGCTTAAGCTGCATTGAGAAATTTATATTTTACTGCAAGAGGAATACCATGGGAACCATGTTTTGTGCCGAATCATTTTGCTGAAAAAACGCATAAGATATATATGACAAAATAAACATCATGAATTTATCTCTACAGGGAATTAATATGCCCAACTTGAACATGCAAAAAATATTTATTTTTAAGAAAAGTTTGCACATGTAGATAAGAAAATTAAACGGCGTTGCCGCTCAGGAATATTTTTCTACATTGTATCAATGCACATCAATGTTCTTATAAAGTTCATCAATGTTCTTATTCCACAGGAACTGTTGTTCTTTTTACGGAACCACTTTTAATGCTTATTGAGTGATTCGCAAAATGCTTTGCGGAAGATAGTGAAGAAAAATTTATGTCGATCCAAGATCTTTTCCGTTTTCGAGCTCCCCCTCCAGCATTTATTCCACTAGACTTTCTTAAGCAGCATGAAAACAAGATTTGTTTACACAGATTTAATGTAGTTTTGGATATCAATCAAAATTCAGAATGTAAGTTTATTCTCAAAAGCACTAAGAACCCTTATTCCTTTTGTTATATCCTATCAATACAAAGCTGGATTTTCAGTTGTCACTGTAACAAAGACCAAATATCATTCAAAAATCAGTGTGGAGTAAGAAATAAGAGAAATTGTATCAAGCCTTTTTCCGCAATTTGAAAAATTGGTCTCAGATAATAAACTCAATTATCACATTGATTTTTTTATCTTACTAATGAAGATTTCATACTTTCTTGTAATTTAAAATTATTCAAATTTTCTGCTAAAATATTTTTATTTCTTAGTCTGATTATTATTAGAGTAGAAATATTGTAACTGGGATGCCCCGTAAAAAATTATAAAATTGCAAATGCCATGCGTACTGATAAAATTTGATAACCACGGGTTAAACTGTTTTTTTTAAATCCTTTTTTTACTCATAAAATAAAATCTTTTCCTAAGGAAACCACTTAAAAATTATTACAATCAAAATATTTTTCAAAATTCGAGCGCATATCATTGTGATTTTTAAAAGTATGTAAATGAAATTTTTGTTTGGTCTTATTAGATAAGAGTTACACGGTTTCTGAGGCCTTTCAGCAGCCCGGAAGGGATTGTTGAGGGATTAGTCAGTTAATTGTCGCTTGTTACCAGAACAGGATCCTCAATGGAGTGTTTGGGAGAGGGAAGTGTGAGAAAGCGTCTTGCACATCTGGCCTGCGAAGAAAGTCTCCATTAGGCACAATTACAGAGCGGCTTCCGCACTGCTCATGTCGCCCAACGCTTGCACATAATAAAATGTGCCCTCTGATTTCGCCACTGCCAAGAGGGGTCAGCTGCACATCACCATTCTTACACAGCGAATCTTTTCGTAGGGTGAGTGAGTGGGTTTGGTGTTTTATGGCGCAAGAGCCAGTTTTGGCTATACTGCGCCAAACATTCATAGGTCTGTGGTCTGGACGGGAAAAGAAAAAATTGGATGACAAGATGGAGGGTCGAAAATAGAGAAGGATCACTGGGGTACCCCGGGGTCGTGACATCCGTGTTTACAAAAGATAGTAAACCCCTTGGGAAAAGGAAAAGATCACTAGGGTTCCTCGGGATTGTGACACCCGTACCCACCTAAAGAAGGTGAGCCCCCTGAGGGGATCTTTTCGTAAGGAATGATCATATCTAGCCGATATTAACAGGGTTCACCAACGTGGCACTATAAAACAACACGAGGGTTTTTTGCGATGGATTTTGTCTGTTTGAATCTCGATCGACGAGTATGAACTGCCACCTCATTCTCCAAGCTACCACACGACTCCAACGGGAGGACTTCGAGCCTCGACAGATTTAATGTGACTCAGCTGCTATACTCGGCGGACCTGCAGTGGCATTAGGGCTAGAACTTAGGATACGCTAGCCACGATTCATGGCCATGACCACTAGACTACCACAACCACACATCTATAAGAGAAAGAAATGAAAGGTGCAAATAGGGGTTTCATTAGAAGTACAAATTAGATGGATTTTTTTTGTTAGAACGTTCATGAATTATGAGTAATACTTCTTTATATCTTAAGGGACCAGAGAGTGTTCTTGTTTATAAAAAAGCTTTTTTTTTTACTTTTTAAAAGTATTAATTCTAACCGATTCCACACATTCTGTAAGTTTCAAATGTAAAAGGCACCCATCCGGAAGAGTGGTTAACGCGAGCTCAGGTATCATCCTCGTCATTTGACCTTGGTTCAAAATGGCGAGGTCCGTCGTCAAAAGCCCTCAAGTAGCTGAATAGTGTCACGTTACTATTCACTCATTACTCGCGCCTCTGGAGACATGCGGTATACAAGGTCTGATGCACGTTAAATCTGCTTTGGCTCAAATTCCTTCAGTTGGCGTGATGTGGAAATTGAGAAAGAGGGATAAGAGCTTAGGTGTCATCCTCGTCACTTGACAGAGCCTCAGAATTAAGAGTCCGCTGCAAATGGCCGTCGAATTACTTTATAGTGCGACGCTTATAAGCACTGACTTTACTTATCGGTTTATAACACTTATTAAAAATTCAAAGATTTGGATAGAATCAAACATACAATTTAATTTTAAGAAACAATGTACGTTTTGATGTTTTTTAAACAATCTCTTTAATGTATAGATTTATTAGCATGTGTGGTTTCATCAAATCGTAAATGACAAAATCAAGATTAGATCCCCGGCTCCCATGTCAGTAACAAGCTTTTTGTTCTCAAAAATAAAAGGTTGAAAACATTAAACCTTTTTGCGTCCAAGCAATGTTTTTTTAAAGATGTCGTTTTTATTTGGTGCAGGGTCCCTGCCCCAGAGAGTGCCCGAGGGAGATGTGCGTGTGTAGCACTCAACGACTTCCCACTTAGCGTCGATGAACGCAATTCATATGGCATCCCCCCCCCAGCGCAGAATAACGTGAACTGTTGTAGCACCGACCTCACTAAAGACAATTGAATGATACGCGCTTCATGAACGCTTCCTCAGTCCCATGTCGCGAATTGCTCCTCTCGCCGCTCTTCGCAATCACGATCGCTGCTCTCAATCCCACTGATCCGAATGTGTCCTTTTTATTCCGACACAACTTTTATTCAGAAACTCCTCTGAGATGCCTACTGATGATATAATGATTCGTTGAGTCATTTCTCGTATTCATCATTCAATGCATTTTTCAAACATTTTTTTCAATGTTGGAATTATCTACCAACCAATCAGTTTCAAATATATATATATATATAAGAGAATTTTAGTATATCAATCAGTTATATTATTTTATTATTACAATCGCGAGTGAGAGAATGAATATTAACGTCGCACTGTTCAGCTACACGAGGGCTTTTGGCAACGGTCCTCGTCATTTTGGACCATGGTCAAGTGATGAGGATGACACCTGAGCTGGCACCCCTCTCTCCTAACTACCACACCAATGGGAGGACGTTTCAGCTCTCGATAGATTTAACGTGCATCGCGCCCCTACACGGTGAGTCTTTAGTGGTACTAGTCTCGAACTCGTGACAAAGCCAGCCACGATCCGATACCTATACCACTCGGCTACCGCGGCCACGCATTGTAAGTCAGAGTATAATAATAATACAAAAAAATGAGAGAATGAGAGTTTTATTAACGTGGCATTATAAAGAAACACTAGGGCAATGGGCGACGGACCTTGTAACTTTGAACCTCTGTCAAATGACGAGTATGAAACCTGAGATGGCACCCTGTCTCCTGACAACCACACCACATCATAGGAGGGCAGTGAGCCTCTACAGATTTAACGTGTATAGGACCCCTCTATACGTTGGATCTTCAGTGGCACCAATATTCAAAACAGTTTTGTTCATATTATACTGGTATTTTTATATAAGTTCCTTTTGCTTACGTATGTGCGTTATTATTGTTAACGAATATGTATTTAAAAGAAAGTTTTTGATGATTATGTGCATGAATCGAACACAACAATAGAAGAGTTCGCTTGTTGATGGGCGTGTCCGGCCTGAACGTCCCTTATACATATCCATTGTTTTTCATCAGTTTCAAACTTATCGCGAAGGCGAGCAATGCTTAAGCGTGTTGGGGATTTTATATTGTTACCTTCAATGCCAATGCAGTTTAGGGTTTGCAATCTCGTGTTATATTTTCAATCTCGGGATTTTTCGGGATTACATTATCCAAATACCGAATTAAGATTGGACTATTTACGGAAAAATACTTACACTTGAGCATTGTTGAAATTGCATAGTAAAAACTGAAAATATAATTAAAAATAGGTTTAATATTAATTTTATTAAAACAAATAAAAAAAACTAAATTCATTATTAAAAAAACAAATACAAATATTACATAATGAAATTTAAAAAACAACAACATTTCTTCATTCCTTGTGTTTCTGTAAATAAGCTTTTGTGTGTGAAAACAGCTCGTCCAGCGTTTCATCGTTCAAACGGCTTCTCATTTTTGTTACAAATTTTCCTGCCGAAGAAAATGCTCGTTCAGATTCTATACTTGTAGCCGTTATCATCATTATATAGGTGGATGTTCTTTTCAGGTAGTGCACGTCTCTCTCCATTTTCAAAAAAGAGACATTTTTTGAATTTTTAATGATAGTGTCTCAAATCTAATAGACTGCATTTTTTGGTGCATGTACCTCTTCGATAACTTAACCTTGTCCTTCTGCTACACTTAATCTCGTTTTTGTGTATAAATTGATCCAGTTATTGAATCAGAATGTGAATCCATTTCGAGTGTTACCTTATTTAAAATAGAAGATCCAGTTGTGCATGAGCGGTTTGTAATGCAATGGGACTTGAAGTGTCTCAAGTCTTTTGAGCAGGTCCGTATTAATTAACGGAATTTAATTGAATAAGGAACAGTGACAAAATCTATTCTTGAGAAGTTGCTTATATTATTGAGTAAGTATTGTAGTGAGCCACTTAGATCTGTGCGACGTTATCCCATACGAGAAATGAGAGCTGCATATATTTTTAAAGCCCAGTGGCTGGGTGGTGAGTGCATCTAGCTTCTACACCACAGGTCCGAGGTTCAAACCCCGGGCTGGGCAAGGTTGACTCAGCCTTTTCATCCCTTCACTGGGTCGATAAAATGAGTACCAAACTTGCTTGGGAACTTAACACTGGGAGTTTTCGCGTCAGACTGACCACCTGACCGGAACATCTGCTCATGCACCTCAGGGCCCAAGGTCGTGTATACTGAGTTGGGCACAGTAGGCCTTGTCCCTCAGTGGGATAACGCCACTGAGTTAAGTATATATTTTTACTTATATTTGCACAAAATAATTCTACGTACATATTTCATAAACAAAATATATATTTTCTAAAATTAATTCCTTAGAAAATTTTGATGAGAAAATTTTTTTAAAATATAATTCAGACAAAAATTAAATCCAGCGGGATTGGAAAGAACACCGGATCCTGGGGCCGAAAACCCCCCTCACAGAAATTCTCGATCTTGCAATACCACGACAAGATGCTTTTTCGCTGCTCGAATGTCTTAGGCCTTGGTCTCACTTTCCCTACTAAAACACTAGAGTCATGTGTCGCAGAACTATTACTGAACAAGTCGAAACACTAATACCAACTCTTACAACTTAACCCTACAGCCAACGCGATCTGAAACTTACGGCATTAACACAGCGTTTCTCAAACGGTGAGGGGCGTGACAACTCTACAAGGGGCACGAGCCTATTGAAAAGTCGAAAACAAAAGAAAAAACTAAAAAAACTATTAATTTACTGAAAATAAGCAAACAAAATACATTCTGACAAAATAAAAAATAAAACACACATTTACACTGAAATATCCCACTTTTAAATGTATCAGTGCTACACAATGTATTTTATAATTAATTTAGCAATACAAAGTTAAGAACAAGTTTGATAATGACCGGTGACCCCATGGGCTTGTAATATATAAAATTACATACAAAAATTAACCCTTATCTTGATAATTTGTACGGTTAATAATAAATCCCTTTTAACTGCCGGTTAAAAGTTACGCGATTTGCATCCCAATGACAACCGTTTTCCGCATAAACGCCCATATGTGATGTATTCGGGGTGGGGTGGGGGGAGATGGAATAAAGAAGCAAATAATTTGAAATAAGTAAATTCTTCGCAAACATTGTCAAGGTCCTTTTATTGCAATCCAAAGTCTTCGGAAAAATTTTATGGATAGCAGTGCACGGAAAAGATCCTACTACGAAAAGACAGATATATACGTCAGAGGAAATGAACGCTTTGGCTGAGAAAGACGTTTAAATACGTTGGTGTCACTTAAAGTCGTATCTTAGTTTTAGCATCAAAATATAGTGTTATTGAATTCACAATACATTGCTATTGTATGAGGGGGGCGAGGAAAATTAGGATTGAATATTGGGTCGCGAATATTAAAACTTTGAGAAGCACTGCATTAACATATTACCCAGTCATAAAGTGTGCATACATTTTTTTATCACTACTGGATGGGTGTTTTTTTACTCATTATACTTCTCTTGAACAGTGGCGTAGCTAGGCATTAAAAGGCCCTAGCGAAAAAAAAAAAAATAGAGGGCCCTATTTTGGTTGGGTTTTATTAAGTAAAAAATATATTTGTATTTTAAATGTACAAAGCTACTTTAACATAAGCCCTTTATCGTACTCTTCAGAATATAGGAAAGCAAAGCTGCATACTACTTACATGCAAGCGTATGAGTTATCTAGTATGAACTTTTGTGATTTTCCAGGTTCGATCTGACACGTGATAGACAGGAAAGGCAACAAAAAATAGAATACAACAACATAATTATTTTTTTAAAAAAACACCCCTGTGAAATAACAGAGGAGGGGAGGGGATAAAATTACATCAGTCCATTGCAGATACTAGATTGCGAAATACTGAAAAGAAAAATAGCTTATTAAGAATCATTTTGTTATTAAAAATAAATGATCAAGAAGAAATAGCTTTCTGTGTTGGTTTTTTAAAGTGTATGGTATGAGTTTTCATGGAACTTGTGTATTTTCAAGTTACTGTTAGAAAAATGAAGAAATTGAAAAATAATATGAACTTTACAAAAAGTGAAGTTCGCAACACTATACAAACAAATGAAAGAATTTAGAGGGGATTCCCTGCAAGTCTGAAATTACTTCCCACTTGCCCTGATTATAGTTGTAACTTTTTATATTTATATCTTAAATCTATGAGAAATTATTGCAAGTTCGGCTTGCTTGTTGCTGAGGCTCCGAAAGCCCCCTTAAGCTTGAGAGCCCTGGTGCATGGCACCGCCCTAGCCCATTGGTAGCTACGCCTCTACTCTCGACACCTTTTAGCAAGACGAAGGTTATCTTCACCCCTGTTGTCATAATCAGGAGGACACCATTGACAAAAGCCTTTGATGGTAGTTACAATAAACGAAAAGTGGGAAAGAAATGACCATTTGCTTTCAAATAGTATTCCTTTGCTCTTTACCTTTTCCCTGTTTGTAACCAAAAACTGCATAAAAGAAATATAGGTTTGGAATATTTTCCAAACAAGTGAAGTCATGCGTTTACCGTCCAACAATAACTCTCCTGTGTAAATAATTGAAACAGAAAGACAATAAGCCCGAAAATTAAATTTACGTGACCCGCGGTACATTTTTGAAACAACTTACATCCTGTTTAGACGATTCAAATGCTTCCCAAGGGATTTTTCCCTTAATTTTCCCTGCAATTTAACTATAAATCTCTTTTTTTCATTTGAATCTCTTACGTATATAAGCCACGCTTTTTAATGTCATCTTTTCCCCCTTTAATTTCAAAAACACGTGCACACGCAGGGGATGGCATATTTACACTTGCGTTGAAATTCTTAAACAATTTAACCATAAATAATCATTTTCCACGGTTTTGATTTTAAATTTCTTTTGATGACTACACACATCCCCTTGTTGCCTGTTCTAAATTAAAAGAAGAAAAATAAAAGGAGAAGAGGGGGAAAAAAGGGGGGTATTTCCCAAGTTTTATTCCGTAGGAACTTAATCTTCAATTTGTTTACCAAACAGTGTAAAACGTGTTTTCGAATTCAAAGTCTATGTACCATGGCCCGAAACTGCGGAACGATTGTGCATAAAACCGTGACCGCCGAAAACACGAGACGCTACTCGGCATTCGAAAAACTTAATTTGTATCACTGTGCTTAATCTTGCGTTCAGAACAAAAATTGATTCTTTCAAAACACGTTAGGCCAACGGTACCACAAAAGGCACCGCTTTCTCCAGGGATGAAGACAAAATAATCATCCATTTCCCGTTGATCACTTCGGCTCTCGAGTGTTTTTATAACAGGACGGTCGGCAAATATGTTCTGAGAAAGGACGTTGATGTACCGTGTCGTCTTTTACAAATACCAATTATTCTGCAATGTGCGCGATAGGGGTTTCGAAGGAAGTCGTTTCTCTCTCAGGAAGGAATTTTTTTCTCGGGGACATTTTTCAAAAAAAGTTTGGAATCGTTTAATAGATGATGGGTCGAAATGAAATGTTTGGGAAATAATTTCTGAAAACCCAA
>BMAV01017764.1:0-42679 GCA_019973955.1 Trichonephila inaurata madagascariensis | reverse complement strand
GTATACTTCTATATCTACAACTCTTTAATTCATAAGAACTATCATTTTTTTTTTTCTAATAAACATAATTCAAAAATGTAAAAATTAAACTTTTTTTATTCTCATTTATTTTTCTTATTTTTAGAGTTCTCATTTTCATACCCGATGTATAACGCGCACCCTTGAATTTTGATCATATTTTTTGTGCTAAAAATGCGCGTTACACGCCAGATTTTACGGTAGCTTGCTATAAATAATAGCATTACAGGATGAGGAGGTTCGAATGATAGCCTACATAACATTTCACTCAGTGCAAATGCGAAATAACCGATAAACTTTTATACAATAGCCGTTTCATTGAATTAAAGATAACAAAAGGAAGCCAAATACAAGTCAGTTAAAGGAAAAAATAAAGCTCTGAAACACATTTATTTTATTATTTATTGATGTGAGAAGTTTACATATCTTATAAATAATCTTACTATCTTGAGAAAATTTTTAAAATTTTTAATTCTTAAAGGTTGTAAATTTTTTAACTTATTATTTTAAACAAATCTTGGCGAAAAAATATATACGTGTATATCATGAACTGTCCAAAAATTCATATTCACAAAAATAAGGGTTTTTGGCAAATATCTGGTTTCTTCGAATTTATTGTTTGCTTTGTTCGATTAAACCGTCTTTAGTAGCAAATCAAAAATCGCCCGTTATAATTATCTTTTCAAGGTCTAAAGCAGTATGTATAATCGAGGTGTATGAAATTAGTCGTGGCAAGGGGATAGTTTTACATTTGTCGTTAACCGCAGCTTTGTGCACCATACAAGTGACAGTACGATTCGTCTCCATTTCATCCCAGTTTTGCAGGATTTCTCTCTGAGGGAGGGAATCAGGGGCCTTCGTCCCCTTCTACCAACCTTTTGAAATGGTTTGCGGCTCAACGACTGTTTAGAGTGCCTCCATGCCGCACGGGCACTACACTTTTATAAGCATTCATGCCTTACCCGGGATTCGAAACCAGGTCCTACGTCACAACAGCCAGCGTCTCTAACCACTATACCGGATGGGCTGCGATATGTATATACTTTCATGAGGATTCATAGAGAAGATATTTAAACCAAATATTGTTTCTGATATTGAATGTATTATTCAAAGAAAAACAAGAATAGATAAAAAAATTTAAGTCAATTCCTACTTCGATCAACAAAGAAAATTTTTATTTGAGTTACTTTTTATTAAATAGTTACAATTAATATAAATATGTATATACATAGGACAGAATCACAACATTAAGTTGCAATTAATTTTTATTAATTATCATTAAAGTATTGCATTGTCACCCAAAACAATCGTGTATATAAAATTTCAGTTCAAATAAATGCTTTAAAACTTGAGAAAAAAAAATCTTTTCAAGTTTTGACCCAAATCTCGAAAAATGAAGCCAACGTGGCTTTATCTGTAATTTTTTAAATAATTAGTTTCAGTCAATGAATTTTAAATTATTATAATTAAATTATCGTACTGTCACCCAAAACAATAGTGTAAAGAAAATTTCAGTCAAATGGGCCTTTAAAATGTGAAAAAAAAATTTTTAAGTTTAGAAACACGCCCCAAAAAGGGTCGAAGTTTCAAAAATGACGCCAAAGTAATATATTTAATTTTTAAAAATATTTTTAATAAATTTAAATTTTTTATTTTTTAAAATTAATTAACTCGTAACTGCGGGGCTTTTCCCGCCTGGGGCCAAAAAATTTCCCCTTTTATTTTAATTATTAGCAAGAAAATTAGTAAAAGAAAAAAAAGCAGCTTTAAATTTTTTTTTGATTAAAAGATTTTTATGTTTTTTCATCAAAAATTTTTTAACAATTGTCATATATGTATGTAGTTCAATTCCAGAATACCTAAATTTGTTATCTTAACGGGGACATGGTCGATCTGAGATTTTTTTTGATTATTTTAGCTTAAAACTTCTCTCGGCGCCCAACTGGAACTGATGGCAGATTTTAAAAAAAATTCTGAACATTATGACAATTTTTGGGTAAGCCACTTTTCAATTTTGGGATTCAAAATATTTTTTAAAAAAACCCAGAGAGCGGACCTAAGGTTTTTTTTTAACGCCTGGGTTTTTTGCGCTAAAAAGCTTGCAAACGTAGCGTTCAAGTTAATTCTTCTTTTTAATGCCTTAAAAAGGTTGATCTTTTTCGTCCATGTTCTATATCCTTCGGCCTTAAAAGATTTTTTTGAGCCATTCTGCAACTTTTGGGAATCTTTCTTAAATTTTTAGCATTACTCTTCTTTGAAAAAAACATTGTTCGCCCAAGTTATTTTCGTACGATAATTAAACATCTTTACTTGTCGCCAAATATATGCTTCCTCCTATTGTCTTGGGGTTCAAAAAAAATTTCAAGCTCTTCACATAAACTTTTTTGATATATTAAAACGTCATCCAAATTTCTGTTTTTTTTAATAAGGTCTGTAAAGCACGTATTTTTTAGAATTGCTGGATATTTAGTCCCCCGTTTGCAAAAATTTTTAGCATCATTGACTTACCCAAAATACCTTACCAGAAGCCTAAAACATAAACGAAAGCAATTTCATAGGGAAATTAAAAATTCCCATCAAAATTTTTTTTAAAGCTTTCACCTTAGTTTGAAATATTTTTTTAATTTAAATATCCGGTGCTTGCTCCACCCCTTTTTGTATGCTGCCCGGGCCCTTTAAGATCGCAAAATGCCCAAATTTGAGCTTTGGGGAAAAGCAGATAAATGAAAGAAACAACACATTAAAGGGAGGAAACTTTTTTTTGAAAAAATGAGTGTTCGAAATTACGAGACCGGTCGTCTGGAGGCCTGAACGGGGCGTTGATGGAATTCCCTTTCCTGAAAAAATTCCTCTGGGGGTCTTGCGGTAGGTGGTTGAACGAAGGATTTCTGGAAAGATCCTGCTTGAAGTCGTCATTTGCGATCTTTTTGCCAAGGTAGCAGGATGAACTCGTATTCAAACGAAGAACTGGTCGAAGTGCTGATCGTGTTTGAAGTTGTGGATTGGAATGGGCACGCAGCTCGGTCATTAAAAGTGGCTCAAAAGTGATCTCTCGGCTGTAGAATCAATTTCAAACAAGTGGTATTGTCGCCAGGAAGGTAAGCCAAGATCATCATACAGCATCGACATCTGCACAGGATCGCTACTTGGCCTTAAGCTTACGACGACATAGGCAAACAACGTATCCTCAGCTTGCTCGTGACCTTGCTGCTGTGTCTGGAAGAATTTCCATGCAAACATTCTATAGCCTGCCGTCTTGCAGAGATTAGCCTTTAATCCTGGCGTCCAGTCTTGTGTGTCCCTTTGACTGTATTCAGAAGGGAAGGCAGGATATTGTGGAGCTAGAAACATCAGTCGTGGACATCAAAAGAATAGGTACGTGATCTTTTCAGTGGTGAGTCGAGATTCACCAGGAAAAGAGAAACTGGAATTCACTTTCATCCCTCCTACGTAACTAAAATTGGCAGATTTTGTGGTAAAGGAATCTTTGTGTGTAGAGGGGAGGGAGCATAATGTTGAGCAATATTACGCTCCTGTACGTTTTCGATGCGAGTACTGTCAACTCGCAGCGCTATAGGGATGAGATCCTGGAAGCCTGTGTGAGGTTCTTCAGGATGCTATGGGCCCAGATTACATTTTTATGAACGAAAATGCGTGGCCACACAGAATTCACATTGTTCAAGAAGTTAATTAAAGAGTGGATATTCTCCCTATGGATTGGCCTTCCAGGTCTCCAGATCGCAATTCTATTAAATACGTTTGGGATGTACTAGGAAAGGCCATTTCTTAGCGTAGTTCTCCTCCCATACCCCCTCCCCCCGGAATTAAAAGTCCCAATTGCGGTAAAATGGGCTTTGTTGTTACTAATATATATATAATTAAATTAGATTAAAAATTAAATTCTCTATCTAACACTTAACTCGTCTTTTTCATTTCATTTTCAAGTATCAAACTAATCGCCCATTTATTTCTTCCGAACATATGGCGTAGCCAATAAACATGTCTAATTCCAGATAGTTATATTTAATAGCCCTATATGTCAGCATTAACTTTCAAGAGCACTCATGAACGCCGCGATCGGTGTTTTAAGTGCTTAACCCACTTAGGAATTTCGGTGGCGTTTTTTTTTCTCTGTATTTTGTGTCAGAAGAGATGTACTCATTCTAGAATAAAGACCTTTTTTAATACTAAGTCTGTTTCTGACTTCAAATCATGTTATATATATATTTGTTACCCTCATAAACCATATGACAGCCCGTTAAGTGGCTTGTACACCGGTGCACGGTAGTTACGGTCCAAATTAGACAGACTTTCTCTTCGGGTTAAAAGATTTATCTCTTGATTCATGATTTCACACTTTTATTTCCTGTACCTTAATTCAAAATTAAAATCTTTTCGATTTTGTTATATTGCAATATTCTTTCTCACTTTGTACTACGTTTCTGTGCCAAATTTCGTGGCAACACAGTGATCATGAGTTTTCCCAGATTTAGAGTTCGTGACCTTAATTTTACTCATGAGTATACAGTCTTATGAATTCTTTTGACAAAAATAATTAAATAAATCTTGACAATCCATGTATTTTACAAACCAAATATACAAACCTACAAAATTATTTGTAGGATTATACTAATTATCATTCATTTCTTGTGTGTATCTGTTTCCTATTTTCTGACTATATTAAATTAAAACAATTATAAATTTACTGCAACCGCAGATTCTGCGCCTTTCTCTCCTCCTTTCAGCAACAGACTAATCCAAATAAAAAAAAGAAAAGGAAGAAATTTTTAAGTAAAAGAAGTGTTCAAATGAAAATCATTACATAAAAAAAGAAAGAAATGAAAACTGTTCGACAGTGATATCGTTTAGAATTTTCATTCAAAATATCCCCTTATTATAAGCGATATATCTTCGAATAGTTAAGTAAATGTTATATTTTGTGACCGCTTAAGAAATCAACATTGGATCAAATATATGTTTAATTTTATAAGTTTCTTTTAATTTTTATGTTTATCTTTTTACATGAAATTCATTGAAGTAACATTTGACTTGACTATTGTGTAACGGTAGCTACTTTGTTTGAGATTTGAAGTTGATAAATATCATTTCTTCCTTCTCCTGTCTTATCTCTTTATTTTCTATTTTAAAAGTCTAGTTGACGCACCCATCATTGAACCAGTTACTCTCTGTAGTTACGATATTATCCAGTAGGTATCAAAGTACGAATTGCTTTTTCCTCTGTGTAAACTCCTATTGGGAAATTCACACGAAAATACTTTTTTTTCTCCAGTGTGAAAAGATATCGAAATTTAGTGTGACAGAGTCATAACTTTGAGTTCTGTTTTATCAAAGATTGAATTATAGGATATAAAAATGAGGATTGAAGAACGTTATGTACAACAAAACTGCTACCGTAAAATCCGGCGTAATAATGCGCACTTTTAACACAAAAAATTAGATCCAAATTACGGATGCGCGTTATACGCCGGGTATAAAAACGTCAGCTTTAAAATTAAAAAATTAGGCTACTACATAATTTTGATACACTGTTTCTTTAAAGAAACGACATTCCTTATGAACTTAAAGTGTTGTAGTTCTAGAAGTATACCTTTTTTTTTTCTGAAGCTTGGAATAATACCTCGAATAAATGACTTCAAAACATAAGAGTGTTGCTCATGTACATTTCAGGTTGCTTCGTGAAAAAGGGGGTGCGTGTTATATGGCGAATATACCTAAAACTAAAAATTGCCGTCTGAAAGTATAGGTGCGCATTATATGGTGGTGCGCGTTATAAGTCGAATTTTCCGTTAAATTCTCGCAAAATGCGATGAGCAAATATTCAGAAAAAGGATAAATTCATTTCACCCCTTTAAAAATATTTTGTGACTGTCTACCTTTTTAACCATAATTATGAAAAAACGCATAGATTTTTTTTTTATATTTAGTGTCCCTTGAATTAGAGCACGCATATAAAATTGTTTTAATAATATCATTACAAGAAAAAATTATTTATGTACAATTATTTGCCAAAAAATAAAAAAAAGTAAATAAAATATGTAAGTAAATAAAAATTCATTTTTATGTTTTAAATATGTATATTTTAATACTGAAACTAATTGATTTAAATAATTTTAGAGCTCACAGTAGTTTAGTTTCCTAAATTTTGATTTATTCGAAGAGAGAGTAGTTTTAATGACCTAAAAAGAATCATGAAATATATGGACATCGGGGTGATTTGTTTGCAGCAATAGATGAATGATCTGTTGCTGAGATCTACACTTTAACAGTAGTACGTCCATCGGTGTCAATTTGACACCGGAGCCTGTTCAGTTTGTCCTCCTTCCCGCATTTTTGCAGGAAATTTGAAAATTTTTGGGGACTTTTAATTATTTTCCATGGTAATTACACAGTAAAAGATTTGTGGTTTTAGGTTAATTAGGAGGAATTTTACAGCTAAAAATACCTAGAACGTCCACTGGTGTCATTTTGACACCAATGCAATTTATCATCATAAATAGCTGTCGTTCATCTCTCTCAGTACTATAAGTAAAAAAAACTTCCCTAAATACTATCACACATTTATTTGACCTTGAATGCAGTGTAGAGCAGACACCCTGAAACGATGGATCGTAGAAAAGGTCTAAGCCCCGATCAAATTGCTAATTTATTGCGAGAGATTTCTGAGAATTATAATCGGCTCTACTTTAGATTTGGATGAAGACGTAAGATTGAGTGAAAGTGACTGCGAAGAAGCTAAGGAGAAAACAGATGTGTAATTGATGATACTCCAGTAAACCCTGATATATATATATATATATCGCCAGGAAAGGCACAGAATGGATACCGCATAATAGTAATGTTCCTGGCAGATTTGCGACTCGAAATGTTTTGCGACGAAGCAGTGGCCCCCAACAATCTTCGCGAAACATAGTGTCAACATCAGTTCCTTATGATATAAAGGGCCATCAAAAATATGTTAGTTATATGAAACAATATTAAAAAGTCTTGAAACTATAAACCCTACTGATCAGTAGTCCTGCAATAATTTAGTTAAAGCAATTATTTTGTATATTTTATGTCGTGGTGTCAAAATGACACCTATGGACGTTTAAGAGTAATCGAAATCCCGGTCGTTCTAGTGTTAGTAAACCCTGTGAATAAATTTCGCTTTTTTGCAATAAATAAAATCCAAGATTACGAGAATTGTCCAGAAATAAAGTACCGTTTCGTTCAACCGCGCATCTCTGCTAGGATCATCTGTGTTTCCCCTTGTATAAGTTTCTGATGGACGTGAATCTATATGATGTTCAAGTGGAAAAAATTTAGGGTGTATTGGGATTATCCAAAAGTGTATGAGTATATGTCTTTTGGATCTTAAAAGCAAAGCAGAGAAAAAAAAAAGTTAAGTGATAGAAACAGCCTAAGTGATCGTAGCTGACTCACCGACATATTAATGTAAAAAAATTCAAAGATATTAAAGTGTGGCTATTAGAAATAATATCAATCATCTACACAGAATGAAAACTGCTATTTAGGCTGTTTATTTTCATCTTCTGTCTTCAAACGAGAGCCCTCAACATGGACTGTGTACTGATGATATAAATACCTGGTGCAAGTTTCAAAAGACAGAAGCTGAATGTAACAAAAGGCACTCTATGATCATAAACACATACATACATACATACCATATACCATAATGAATTAAATGGAGCTAATTTTTAGAGATCTAGATGATTCTTTGTTATTAAGAAAATGTTTACATGGGGAAAGACTCAGAACCCAAATGAGTCATTTAATAAAACCATACGGTCAATTGATTCCAAGATCTACATTTTCGGAAATAAAAATTAAAATTCGTGGTAGATATGGCTATTGCACAGTTCTGTATGAGTCATGTAGATAAATTAATGATCTTAAGACATAGTGATATTGAAAAGTTATAATTGTGTGTCATGCTTAAAAATCAAGATACACGTAGGATTCGTGTAGCCTAACGAAAACATCTTGAGATTCCCCAAAAAGGCAAAATTGTTAAAAATAATGAAAAACAGAAAATTAGAAGTCTTTTGTATGAGTAGAGAGTAAAAATAGTGCTTCTAGAAAACATTAAGAAAAAGTAAGTGCTCAAAAAATTACCAATTTTCATTTTAAAGCCTGTTTTCTCAAAATGTAATATTTTTCACTTTATATGTACCTTTTTCTCAGAAGCAACTAATATAATCCTCAAATTTTCAGTGAAAAGACTTTTAACTTGTTTTCACATTTTAATGGAGAGAATTAGATATATCTATAGCACACTCTTTCAGACATGACTTTTTAAACTAAATTTTAGGGAAAAAATTTGTAAAACTTTAAAAAAAACTCATAATTAATTTAATTTTTAACAAAAAGACAAAATCCTTCGTTAAAGTGTTATTTATAGTACACAAAATGTACTGTGAAAGGTTTACCATGAGAAATAAGTAGTTTCTGAGGAAAAGGTACATTAACTTACGCAATTTAACATAGGCTCCTAAGGACGTGCCGGACCCCCTTAAAGTTATGCGATTTACTCCCCAATGCTGCGTATGGGATGTATTGGGGAGAGGGTTAAAAGGAATAAACAAGCTAATTCTCTGAAATAAGTAGTGAGGGATGAAATGGTGAGAAAGGGGCTTCAACAATTCCATGATGGGCGCATCAATGTTCATGACGAAGCGTGGCGTGTGTAGCCTTCTGTTGTCAATGATTGTTTGGTTGAAAAAGTGAATGAGATAATCGCGAAAACAGAAGGTTCACAATAAAATTGCTTTGTGATGAATTTCCACTGATTAGGAATGGCTTTCTTCACCGGTGGTATCTTTCTTTGAAGAAGGTAGAGACAAGTTGGTATCCCGGTATGACAAATGTTTGAAAAAGGGTGGTAACTAAGCAGAAAAATAGTTTCAGCATGTTCTTTCATATAAAAATAAATTTCGTTCTGAAAACCGATTTTTATAAGAGTTTTTCAGAAAAGATATTTAGTTTCCGGACATGTCTCGTATTTCGACCATTTTGTTATTCAAGCTATTGGAATAAGTTTTGGAAGAGGCTATTAATTTTATCGCCATCATAAGGTGCACACAAATTATCTGCTTACTAATTCTGTGTTCTTATCAATAGAATATTACTGGCATTAGTTTTTTTGATTTAGTGAAATAGATGGAGTATTTGTGGAAACATGAATAAATATCTGAGCATTCATTTTGAAATACAATTATCATATTCGTTTCTTATTTTAATTATTTGATCTTCAAAAGAGAATCGTACATCCACAGCACATGACTTTTAAGTTGAAGTACCTATTTATTTTCTATTGGAACTTCATACTTCTTGAACACAATTTGCAAAAAGCAATTACACTTTGTTGCTGGCCATGAAAAATATGCCGTTACAATATATCGTATTCGATTTTAAGAGTGAAAGAGTACTTTCGATTCCGAGGATGCTTTTCGATAAAATATGGACTTTAGTATCATTGATGATATCATATGATAGCAGAAAGATTTTGCGCTGTAGACAGAGATAAGAATGAAAACTTCTCTCTCCTTCGTTGTTCTTCCTTTTATAATCGAAGTTTGATAGTAGCAGACATAAAAATTTCTGTGTTCAAAGGCGTTGGACACGGTGATAAGTATTAGACATCTATTTTTAATACAACTTAGTCTTTAAACGGTTAAATTAGAAAATTTGTTGATCTGGAGATCATGGATTCTTCTGAAGAATCAAAGGTTTCAAAAAACATGCCAAGGAAACAATCGCAGATTGTGGTAAGTTTTGGATATGTTTTCATTTTAATTTTACGAAAAATAAATTTGTACAACAATTTGTGCTGCAAACAGCACGTCACCGTCGTCTTCTCATAGATCTTTCTTGCAGGTGGTCAATTATTTGGCTAAACTCCTTTATTGACTAAAAGTTTTCAAAAATGGATACAAATAATGTACAAATAACATTGAAGCAAAAGAAAAAGAAAAAAGAAGGAAAGAAAGAAAGTCAGATAATTTTTTGGACTCTTCAAATGCAAATGTAACCCATTCTCCGAACGGGCAGCTTTAGCTAGTTATTTTATAATTGAAAAATAAATAAATACCCTTCATCTTATGCTGTTATTCATCCTTTTTTAAAAAACATTTTCAGTTTTTCCTAATCTAATGTTGCAGGCTTCATTTTAGTTTAGTCCTGATTTATCTAATGTTAGTTTTAATTTTAAATATTCTATTCTATACATTATTTTATTGAACCTAGTTTTTATTTAGTCAACATATATAACAAGTGTACTAGTTGTATTTATTTTTTCCTGAACACGAGCTATATGTATATATATATAGCTCAGTCAGGACATTAGTGTAACTTTGTATGTACAGTATTCACATTAGTTAAAAAAAATGTAACAATGATTCTATCTGGCAAAATAAACATATCTATAATTGCGAAAAAATAAGCGGAATGCATTTTGTATTTGTAAAGAAGATGACCTTCAATAGCGTGATGGTATATTTTTTGTGTGAACTCTCACATTTTCATACTAGCAACGCACATGTGAGGTACTAATTATTATAATATTGACTTATTTGTTACATAATATATGTACTTACCTGGTTTGTATCAAATATCACGAGGATCCATTTAATGTACCCTTTAAAGTTCACAATATAGTCACTACCAAAAAATACCTCTCAACAGATTTCACACACACAGCTGATCAAAGAATGAACTACTGCATTAACCCACTGCATATAGTGATTGCAATACCGGGATACGGAATACCGGTATTTTGGGCCATTTGTCCAATTTTGTAATATCTGTATTCCCAAGTTTAAATACCGTTTGTTCGGTATTTACTAGAATTTTTTTAAATTGCCTCCACTGTATGTTCAGGCATCGCAAACGAGCAAAATAGTTTCCGTTTTTGCTTTTATGTCTCCCTAACGGGCGAAATTAATTAGACTGTGAATATAAAGTTGCATCGTACTATTAAGAGAAGTGATAAAATATGTGAATCATCCAAGGAGGTGGGCCAAAACTATCCTATTACAGCTCAGAGCGATACTGCTCACGAGCATGATTCGTAATTTGATATTCGTATCTGAAAATAAGGTTTAGTTGTGAAGAAAGTGCGTAATATTTCGATATTTTTTAAATTGGTGAGTTTGTTATTCATATACTGTAGTTCCATATCATATTTTAGGGTTCAAAATATTTTTCAGGTTTATTATCTATATATACTAATTAATAATAGTCCATAATAATGAATAACTTTAAAAAACAAAAAATCAGTTGATAATATTTCAGTTCGGTTTCGTGATTAATATGAGATTTAAAGAATATGGTGGAACAATGTAAAAATGTTCAAGACTTATTAAGTGAACGGAGAAAGTACAAGCGGACTCCATTCACATTTAAAAACAAAACAAAACATAATACAAAATTGTTAAAGAGGAAAGTAATTACGATGAAGATGCAAATTTAAGCACAGTTTCTAAGCACAAGCCCTCAAGTATTTTATATTATTTTGAAAAAAAAAGAAGATAATTTGGATGGAATTATAAGTAAAATGACAGCATTAGATGTTTTGCATTTCAAATGTTGTGCATTTCTACTGAATTAAGAAAATAACTATCTGCCAAAGGTTTAAAAAAAATCTACCAGCATCAATTAATAAAATAAGAACTGTTATAAACTACAGTAACGCAGTTTTCGTAATTCTTTGAAACACGAGATAATACAATTAAAAGTAAATGGTGAAAAATTTAGTCTTACAAGGGAAGGGCACGGCTAAGGAAATTAATTTGGGGTCTAAACGTGGTGTAATAGTAGTACTCCTTTAGGGTGTTCAACCGTCAATGTAATTCCACAGAATGGCCAGTCAATTCGGAGAAAGTAGTCTTCGAAATTCATGCTTAGTTTTTATACAATTAAGTTTTAATTTCTTCCAACAACTCCGTAGCATGGTTGGTAGAACGCCTGCTTACTATGCGGGAGATTAGGGTTCGATTCTCGCAAACAACTTTTTTTCAATTCATTTAATTTTTAAGATTAAATGAATTGGTTTATGAAAGGTTTATTAAATATTAAATGATATTTTATGTAATTTTGTATTTTATCAAGTAAAAAAAATTACTGCAATTGTATCAATATTTCTGTTAAATTTATAATTACCTTTTTATATTAATAAATAATACTTATAATAAAATATATAATAAATATTAAATGATATTTTACATAAAAATAAGTTATAAATAGTTTTATAATGTGAAACACATTATACTATAAATAAAATATTATATATAACATAAAAAAATTTATAAAATATACTATTATTATTAAGTTATTTTATAATTAATTTAATAAAAATAATATATGTCTTTTTAAATATTATTAATTTAATTATTTTATAAATTTATAAACTATTTAATAAGTTCTTTTTAAATAAATTTAAATAATTTCAAACACAAATAATAATTTCAAACACAAATAAATAATATAATTTCAATAATAAATAATATAATTTCAATAATAAATAAATAATATAATTTCAATAATAAATAAATAATAATTTTAATAAATTAATAACACATTAAAAATAATTTTAATTAATAATTTTAATAAGTTAATAATTACTCTTATAAATAATAATTTTTATAGTAATAATTAATTTTAATTAATAATAGTTTTAAATAATTTTACTTAATAATTTTAATAAATTAACATATTTTAATAATTTAACACGCTGGATATGAATGGATAGATCATTAGATGAAATTTATTCACCTCAGGGCTAATTACAGTTTATTTACTGTACACAGGTACATTTATGCAGTTCTAGAATAAATGTGTAACATTACAGGAACACGTGGGGGAAGGACTTCCCGCGCAATGCGCGTACAGCAGAAAATCCACCGTCTTAATCAACAACTACCGGTTTTCCCACCAGGGGGAAAACCTCCGTCTAGTGGCGCCATCTAGTAATCATTACAATAAATAAATGATAAATAAAACCATTTGTTACATCCTCCCCCTTTGGTTCCGACTGCGTCCCGACGAGGAACCAGAAGTCTGTGGGACCTTTGTGTAGACGGCCACGTTTACGAAGAGGATTAAGGGGTTTTACTCTGTCATTATTACAAGGAAAGGTGGGGTGCTCTAAGATAGTTGTTGCTTCTCCCCCTGGTTCGAAGACATTTTGGAAGGATTCTAACAGGAGGTTAAGTTTCTCCTTTTGGGCAGAGGTCAAACTTTCACCTTCTTCTCTTAATTGGCAAGTGTTGCTAGACATCTTCTCAGCTATGGACGGGGTGTCCAATTCTTCACCAAATTGATACTTGTGGGTAGGATTGTCCCAGTAGTACCAACAAGTATTCTTCACATCTAGAACCAAACCAGCAGAACTAAGGAAATCTGTTCCTAGAAGAGTTCTATTTCCCTTTGCCTTTGGAGAATTATGAATTTGGTCAAGACTGATCTCCCCTCAATCTCTACCATCACTTGGGTTGTGAGTGCCTCACCTGTGGTCTGTTGACCATCTGCCAAGCTCTAGCTAATGTGGTTTCCTGGAAAGAGTCCCTTTTTCCCTAAATACCTGGTACATCCTTTCCCCAGTAATTGAAGGTGAAGATCCTGTGTCTACACAAACACGTCCCTTTATGCCACAGAAAGTTATGTCTACTAGGGGCAATCGAGGGCTTCTGGTCTGAGTTGTGTAATCATTGATATGATTGGTTGCTACGTTTGTTCTTTGTAAGGAGTTGGGGTTACAGGTAGGGCACCTGGACTTTATCACTCCTTGTCTCCCACAGCCATAGCATCTGAGAGGGGATCTCTCATTTGGTACTGGATGGGAATATTCTCTTTTGGGAAGGCGGTCAGGTTTCCTGGATGATACCCGTCTTCCATCATTTATGGTTTCACTTGCCTTCACATGTTTCCTAGGACCACTGGGTAAGGGGAGTAGGATATTGTCGAAAAACTTCCAGCTTATCTGCTAACATGATACCGTCTTCCATCATTTATGGTTTCACTTGCCTTCACATGTTTTCTAGGACCACTGGGTAAGGAGAGTAGGATATTGTCGAAAGCTTCCAGCTTATCTGCTAACATGATACCCGTCTTCCATCATTTATGGTTTCACTTGCCTTCACATGTTTTCTAGGACCACTGGGTAAGGAGAGTAGGATATTGTCGAAAGCTTCCAGCTTATCTGCTAACATGATACCCGTCTTCCATCATTTATGGTTTCACTTGCCTTCACATGTTTCTAGGACCACTGGGTAAGGAGAGTAGGATATTGTCGAAAGCTTCCAGCTTACTCCAACATGATACCCGTCTTCCATTTTATGGTTTAAAACTTCCCTTTCACATGTTTTCTGGGACCACGGGGTAAGGAGGTAGGATTTTTGGAAAGTTTCCCCAGCTTATTTAACATGATACCCGTCTTCCATCTTTTTATGGTTTAAATTTGCCTTCACATGTTTCCTGGGACCACTGGGAAAGGGAGAGTGGGGATATTGAAAAGCTTCCAGCTTATCTGCTAACGATCCCCGTCTTCCATCATTTATGGTTTCTTTTTCCCTTTTACATTTTTTCTAGGACCACGGGGAAGGAGAGTGGGATATTGTAAAAGTTTCCCCAGCTTATCTGCTAAACATGATACCGCCTTCCATCATTTAGGGTTTTTTACTTGCCTTCACATGTTTTCTGGGACCACTGGGTAAGGGGGTAGGATATTGTCGAAAGCTTCTAGCTTATCTGCAACATGATACCCGTCTTCTATCATTTATGGTTTCACTTGCCTTCACATGTTTTCAAACCACTGGGTAAGGAAGTAGGATATTGTCGAAAGTTTCCCAGCTTATCTGCTAACATGATACCCGTCTTCCATCATTTTTTGGTTTTTCACCTTCACTTTTTTTCCCGGGGGACCACTGGGTAAGGAGAGTAGGATATTGTCAAAATTTTTCCAGCTTATTCTAAAATGATCCCCGTCTTCCATCATTTATGGTTTAAATTTCCTTAAACCTGGGACCACGGGAAGGAGAGTAGGATTTGTCGAAAGTTTTCCCACATCTGCTAACATGATACCCGCCCCCTTCCATCATTTAGGGTTTTCCCTTTGCCTTCACATGTTTCCTGGGACCACTGGGTAAGGAGCGCCGGATATTGTCGAAAGCCCAGCTTATCTGCCCCTTTTCGGGGAGATAAGAATTCCCAGATACCCAGGTATTTTCCCCCCTTCGGGGCATCTTTTTTTTCATTTGATGGCAATCATCAATTCTTCAAATTTTAAGCTCATTTGGCCAACCTTCAAAATTTTCCCTCGTTTCAAAATAATAATACTTCCACGTCCCTTTTGGGGCCTTTACTGTGACGTGAAAAACAGCTCCCGGGGAACTGCGGTTCTTGAACCCTTGCGAAGCTAATGTGGGGGTAATCCCCGCATTTTTTCCCCCAGGCTCACGGGCAATGAGAGGTTACATCACTAGGTAGGGCACCAATGAGATAGGGTACCCACAGATCTTCACCAAGATCCAAAAGCTTCATTTCCGTTCCGAATAAGGGTGAGGGGAAAAGGGGCCATGTTATCAACTTCAGGATTGAATGTTGGTAACAGCTTTTTTAAATTGATTTTTTCTTGGGGGGGGGTTTTTTGGACCCCAAACCTTTTAAAATCCCCATTTTGCAAAATCGTATTTTCTTTCAGCTCAATTCACGCAGTGTTTTTCTTTTGTTTGTTTTTTCCCCGTCTATCCCATTTAATACGATTTCCCCCAAAAAATCATTTCCCCCAAATTCAGGGTCTTCCCCTTAAAAGCATATTTTATAAAAATTTTTGCCCCCTTTAAATTTAATTATTTTTTGCTTCCCTTTCCCCCCCCAGACTCAAATTTACCTAACCCAATAAATTAAAACTTAATGAGATCAGCTTTTTTTCCCCTTTTCCCCGAAATGACATGATTGAAAAAATTTAAAAAAATTGCAAATAAATAAAAAAAAATAACTAACGGGGGCCCCTTTTTCCCCCCTCGAATAAAGGGTATACACTTTTTAAAAAATAACTAGCCTTTAAAAACTTATAATATATTATCACTTCAAAAAAACAATTAAAATGGGTAAATAGATTAATAACATATTCAAAATACCAACAAGGAACATTAATTCAAATAATAAAAAAAAAATAATATAAAGAAAATTTAGGAATCATCAGTTGAAATAATATAAAATTGAATGCAATGAAAATACTAAACAAAAGTAAAATAATCAGGCATGTAAAATGAATGCTACCTAAATTCAATATAAATCAGTAAAATATCAAGCAAAATAATAATTATCAATGGGCAATTCAAAATATTTAACAGGAAACGTTATCTCAAAAATAAATTAATATAAAAAAAATTAAGAAACATTGCATAAGAATACCAAAAAAAATGAAATAAAATAAGATCATTCACACACAAAATTGTGTAATGCACAAAATTCAATATGAAATTTTCTATAATATATCAGGTGTTCCAGCACAGTCAAAAACACGAGAGGGGGGATTATTTTTTAAAAGAACCCCCAAATGTAGGATTAACATTTTTTTTTTTAAAACACACACACACAATACAGCAGATTCTACCACTTGATATAAAAAAATGCACAGAACTATTGCAGGATTGTACCGCGAATTTTGAAAGAATAACATAGCATAACTCCGAGCGGATTTCTATCGCGAATTTTGAAAATTTCAACAGAGGAAATAGATTTTCTTTTTTTTCCCCTCTACAGACAATTGAAGCGGATTTTTCAGGATTTTCGGCGGGACCGTAGAGGGGGATTTCAAAAAAAAAAAAGTATTGCCCATTTTGTTTGAAAAACCGGCGAAAACCAATTTTTTGGGACGGTTTGGTTTAAAAGAGCCGGTTTAAATTTTCATCTTCCGACGGCGTTTCGCTACAGCGGCGGTTTTCGCTTCTAGGGGGTGTAAGGCTTCCCGCGGGTCTGGGCACCTTTTTAATAGGGGGAAATGGATAGATAAGATAAATTTATTCATTTTGGGGCTGAAAAAGTTTATTTATTAAAAAGGTATTTTTAGAGTTCAGAATAAAAAAAATTAAGAACATGGGGGAAAAGGTTGGGGTAAACAGAAAATCCACCGCTTACAACACCGGTTTTCCCACCGGGAAAACCTCGATCGTTGGGGGCCCTTGGGGAATCTTTTAAAAAAATATAAAAAAAAACTATTTGAAAATAATAAATTTAAAAAACTAATTTTAATATAACAAATATATTTTAATAATAAATTTTAACCATTTAAAAATTTTTAAAAAATAGAGTTTTTTTAATTTAATTAATAATTTAAAAATTTTTTAATAATAAATTTTTAAAAAATTTTAATTAATAATGATTTTGAATAAAAATTTATTTTTTTTACTTTTTAAAAATCAAAAAAATTTCATAAAATATTTTTAAAATTTAATAAACCTTTTTATAAATAAATTCATTTATTTAAAAAATATTTAAATAATTGAAAGAAAAAAGTTCATCGCGTGAGTTGAACCCTATTCACCCGCATAGTAAGCAGGTGTTCTACCAAAAAAGCCACACCCCCTTGGGGGAAAAACGAATTGAAAAAAACAAGATGAATTTCGAAGGGGATTTTTTTCCAATTTTGGGCCATTCGGCGGAATACGTTGAGGGTTGAATCCTGGGAGTACTACCATTCGAAGTCTGACCCCCAAAGAATTTAGGTGCCTTCTTTGTTAGATTTGATGAATGGACGAGGGAAAGAAATAGACGCTATTTAAATATAAATATTCACTCAGAAAAAAAGTGCGTGTGTGTACTTATCTACGCACGTAAGAAGAGAGTTACACTTCTTTGGCGTAACAAGATCAAAATCTTTCTAAAAGTCTTGAGCAGGGCAAGCTGGGCCAAGGACAAAAGGTAACCACGAGCAGAGTTGAATGATACTAACCTTAAGTCAATCGGACAAGCCAAAACCGAGATAATCCCGATTTAAATAAATTTAACCCCCTTTGCACAAGGACAATAGGACCAATAACAAGGGGTTTTTCAGTAGATTGTAAGTGGAGACGAGATGAACTGAATGTGACACCTGAGACCTCATTTTGAATGTCTCGGCGGGAAGAATTGTTCCTGAGAAAATTAAGACATCCGCCCGAAGAGCACCCGAGTTATGGTCATTTTAAAATAATTAAAACATTTAAAACAATTAAATAAAATAGAAGCAGGGCACCTAGCAACTCGAAAATCGGCCTGGTTGTGAGGAAACAAGAATCCATTCGAACCGATCTGGAGTCTGTAGTTGCGAATGGGGCGGCGCTAGCTCGGGAAAGGAAAACGAAACTAACTCCCCTTGGGGGGACAACTGTGACGTAAATGGTCACGTACATCTCAACGATACACAGAGTAGTAGGTGATCCCAAAGTTTCCTCCTTCTATCTCTGTAATATCGTGACGTCATCAAAAGATCGAACCCGATAGGAATAACATGGGGATTCTAATTTTGGTGATAACGCACCCCTAGGCCCACTATCTACACACAAATTATAATAGATGAAAAAGTTAAAGAAGGAAAACCTATGTCCGAGTTTCATTAACGAAACTCAAAAATCCTCAGAGCTATGCGGAATTTAAAAATTTAAAACTTTAAAATAATTTTAAAATGTTAAATATGGGTGAAGAAATGAAGCTATGGTCCTGAAAAAATATATCTCGGATGCTCATAGGGAGAACAATCGAATCCAGCCCGTCCGGTCGACCAAGGTGGTATAGGATTAGAGTTATTACTGGGGAAGCCTTGTAGGGAGAGCACCGGTGGGGGCCAATTCCGCGTAAAGCTCACGCTAATACGAAAATATGGCGGACCTCCAAAAATCAAGTACCAAGCTCAACTCTTTAGGGGTGAAATTTTTTCCAGTCCCCATAGGATTAACATGGGAGCATGATATTTTAGTGTTTAAAGCCCTCCCCATACATACACAATGGAAATGAAGTAGATGACTGGATGGATCTCGACGAGTGGAACAGTTGGTTCAAATCGCAAGTCTGAGACTCAAACAGAAGCCAAGATATTGTGAATTTAAACAAATTTTAAAACTTTAAAAAAGTTTAAAACAATTAAAAACTATGGAAGAAATAGCTCTATGAGCATGAAACTATAATAACTAGAAGAGCAGACAGAGAGGGGTCGAATGAGCCAGGTCCAAATGAACTGTCAGGCTCAGGTGCCGAGATATTGGACAAAAAGCTGTAGAAGGGGGAATGCACTGGAGAGGGGATGCATCCCAACAGATATGGTTTATAACAATAGTTATTACGATTTCGCAAATATCAGTCCCCTAATACCAAAAAAGTGGCATGTTACAATATTGTCACAAACTGGTAAGCTCTGAGCGGCCGAACGGTTAGAGCACTGCTCTGTCATGCAGACGGCTCGGGTTAGAGCCTCCCAGATACTTATTTGTTAACTTTAGTTATGACTTTCATATCTCTGGCAGACTGGGGTTCTGACGCCTCCACACTTAGAATAGCTTATACAACCTTGGTTCCCCGTCCTTGAATATGGGTACCAATCTTTCCAAGTAGCATCTCCTACCCAACCGAAAAACTGGAGAGTGCAACTCAGTTCTGCGAGGATTATCACTGGCCTTAGATATAGGGTGCCCTACTGACATAGTTCTGTACGAGGCAGACATCCAACTCTTACTATGAGATTTGAAATCAACTCATATAGGTATTTTTTAAAAAAATTAAAAGCTTTGGTTCCTCCCAAAAGAACATCTTCCTTCATTTTTTTAAATTGGGCAATAACCAACGTTTAAAGCAAGACAGTCCACTTAATTACATGCGTAAACATGGTTTTATTGATTTCAATGTGGACACATCTACACCTTTTAGCTGCACTACACCTATTGATTCTTTTAATCATGTTGAATTCAAGGGGAAATTATTGATCAGTACTCCCAAGCATAGCAGCCATCCAGAATTACTCAGACAACTGGCACTTGAAGTAATTAATGGCATTCCCGATCAAGCCTCGATTATTTACACAGATGGTAGTCGTTCGGATCAGGTAGAGCAGGGGAGTGTATTTTTAGTAACACTCCTGGGAATGATGTTAAAATCAGCATCAGAAATCCTGGCCACTGTTCCGTCTTTAGATCGGAACTCATTGCTATTAGTGGTGTTTCCTGATCATGCTCTCAATTTTATAAGGACAGTACCCGGGATCTGACAGACAGCAAAGCTCTATCCAATATTTGAAAAATTTGGGCCCAAAAAATTATGGACAGTACTGGTCAGATATTTTATCCAAATTAGTTAGGCCCCGGTCAGAGGAAACAAATATGTCTCCAGTGGATTCCATCACATGTGGGTGTGCCTTGAAACGAAGCTGCTGATGAGCTGGCTCTGGTAGGGGTTGTGATCTCTCTAACTCTCCAGCTCCACTGTTTTAACCCATTCTGAAATTTATTCCTTCCAAAGAAATAAAATGAATTTGACTTGGCGAAACCCTCCTGCTCACCACTGGTACGCAGCTAAGATTCCTGGCCTATCTATACAGTGCAGGAGTTCCAGAGCTCATCAGACGGCCTTGGCGCGCTTTAGAAGCGGTCACCTGCGTAATATGACTTTTGTGCAGAGGGTAAAAATCTTCTTTACCTGTCCCTGTTCCCCTCCCTGCTTCTCCCCGCTCATCTTCTGGGCTGCTGGGGGCATTTCCTGCGATAGTTGCATGAACAGCAAGACCTGGTGTGTGACACTATTACACGGAATGGTCAAATGGACTTGGTGTAGGCTTTCCTGCTCCAAGGGGATTAGAAACAACAACAACATGACTTTCATTAATTATTATTCTTATGGACATTTGCAAATTATGTTAATTGAATTTGTGTTATCTTTCTCTAGTGGTCATTCTAGAACTCTCCACCAGGTGTGGATGTAAAAGTACTGCAGCTGGATAAGTCTTCAGTTGTGGTGCTGCCCGTGTAAGATACTACGAGAAAATAAACCTTGTATTGGGTAACATCGCCTTGTTCCTTTCTACGTGACAATATCAGACAACGGTGTGAGCGCGCATCGGTGCCGTGACGGTATGCGTGCATCCGTAACGGTGTGCGTGCACATCGTGAAAAATTTATCCTCATCCTTTTTTCCAAACGTGCAATAAGAAGTATAACTTCAAAAAAATCGGGGAATATAGGACTTACACATGTCTCGGGAAGTATGCCGAAAAATGTGTGGAAGTGTTTAAATCTTAATTAGCGAAACATGGATTATCCTAGAAAGATATTGCGTCTATAACCACTGATGGAGCAACAGTTATGAAAAAAGTTGGAAAGTTGATTGGTTCAAATCAGTAATTGTGCTATGCTCATGGAATTAAATAATTAGGAGTAATAGATGTATTTCACCAAAAAAAAAATAAAGAATGGAAGAATCCAAATATTGGGGGCACAGAAACTTTTTTCAGAAACCAATTTCAAAAATTTTTAATAGTACCACAGACTGAATAATGATTTTTACACTTTTTTGTGATTTAAATAACATGTTCCTTTACTTTTTATAGTGATTCTTTGTAAACTGTTATAATTTATAAGTTACAAATTATTTTTTGTGTGATATTTACACTCTCTAATAAATCTGGCAAATAAAATAAAGAAACACGGGTGTTTTCTAAAATTTCTACTATCGGTATTAAAACCGGTATCCCTGTTTAAATATCTGAATGACAGTATTGAAATTTTGATCCAATATTGCAATCCCTAATTACCTTCTAATATCTGTGGGAAACTTGATTAACTTCTAGGAGTTGACCTCTGTGGTGGTTCAGAGAATGTACCATCTAGCATCAATTTCTGAGGCATTCAAACAAGTGGTACGTTTTATGTACCACCACACAATAAAAGAATAAGAATTAGTGGTTCAACATATGTACCACTAAGCAGGAAAGAGGTGTAGAAGTCCACTAGAGGTATATCTATATATCGGCAAACTATTATTGTCATAGAAGAAATTTTCATAAAAGGAAAGAACGTTTTGAAAATATGTCCTTTCTTCATTTTCGTCCCCAAAATGCATTTAAATACATTTTTCATTTAATAACATTCTTAGAACAATTTTATATGTATATTCTAACGCACACATAACTGACACTAAATATCACAAAAACAATAATTCGTTCATACGCTTTCTCAAAATCACAGTTCCGAGCATAGTCAGTCATCTCAAGATGAAGGTATGCAATTTCAAACAAAGAAGCGCTAATAATGTAGATATTGTTTTACTATTGCACATTAAAGAAATTAACTGCTTTTATTTCCTTTCAGCACAAGCTGGATGAACGTCATGACTCCCAGATTACCTTTGAGAATAGACTCAAAGAAATACTTGATGAAGATTTCTTACAATCTGTCAGAACTCTTAATAATGATCCAAGGACAGAAAAAGTTCCAAGAACTAAGCGGATTTTTGAGAAGCACATCAGATGAATTAGAGAGTAGACGAAACTTTTCGAAGCAAATATCTGTCAGAAGTGGACATACCAAATCTACTTTAGAAAAATTTTATACCCAAATATAAAATTATAAATCCTGATGGATTATTGCGAATGAAGCCCAAAGAGAAGAAGTGATCGAAAAATTATCATCTTACATTTACCAATTGGACAGAAATTTCAAGTATTGCACTATTGCTAGACTTCTTGGGGTCTTTGAGAAGCACATCTGATGAATTGAGGTTTGCAATTCAAGCCGACAAGGGTCAGGGGAATCTCAACCTTAGAAAATTTTCCCAAAATTTTGGAGTTATTGTGGACATTTTCCCTGTGGAAGCCCAAGAGAGAAGAATTTTGGATGAAATTATCATCTTACATTTAAACGGACCATAAATTCGTTGCATTTGCAACTCCGTTGTGAAATGGTTGAGGTAAAACAGAAGAGCTTGAATTCAATCGCTCTATGAACTTTTTCCCACGGGCATAGATACGATATAGACAAAAATTCAAAGTGAGCCACGAGGAAAAAGGATTATCTAAGACTGTTGCAAAGCCGTTAAATGGTTCAGAAAAGAGAATAGCTTGATTAAAAATCCAAAAATTTCCTCACAATAGAACAGTATAAGTCACAAGGTAAGCTTGCCTCTGAGGAACAAGGTAAAAGTTTTCAAAGCGGAATTTTACCAAAAAATAATGTTCTTAAATTCAGTTTCTTATTAAATAATTAAATTTTAAAGAATACCTTGTATATCTTGGAAATGTAGTGTGTTTCAATAGTTTACAAGAATAATATAATATTTATCTATATATATATATATTAAATATATAATAATATATTATCTTATAAATATATATATAATATTTATACAAAATATTATATATATACGCATAAATAATTGTTAACTGCTAGACAAACGGGAGTAACTGTAACTTTAAACACTTGAAAATTATATAGTCATCGAATTTAGAGTAGTTATTATGTAAGCCTTATCCGATTATCTGGACCAATCAGAGACGTTCTCGGAGGTCATGTGAGTTTTTGAACTTTCAGTAGCCCCTTTGTAGGGTTTTCATGGAAAATTGGCCGACCGCTACTTGTTTATACAATGTAGTCTTACTCGTTTATCCATTGTCTTTTGTTCTATGTTTGTGTGTGTCGTTTAAGTGTCTAAATGTAAAATAAATTGGAGCCTCATCTACAAAAACATGCCTCATCAGTTTAACAGCTCCTAAATCCCATGATTTAATGGAATAACTAAATAAATAAAACTTTCCACTAGACGAAACTGCTACATACGTATACATATCAGCTCAACAGAGGTATTAAATAGGCTTTGATGGTTGCTTTCTCCAAACTACACAGGCAATTTAGGAAAGATATAAGACAGATTGTGTTGAAAATAATCATTAAAATTTTTTTTAGCTTGGCCAATATAATTTATTATAAAGAGAACATAGACTAAAAATAATATATTAAATTTTTTTAAAAAAATCTAATGCAATTTACAGTTATGACTTTCTATTTCCTGTTTTTTAAAAACTTTTAACCCAAGAATAAAAGCAGTACTTTAGGAATTGCACACATTTATTTAAAGGGGTTCCATTTCAAAATATGTAAATCATAAGTTTAGATCATCCGTTTGAAAATCTCTGGCAAGCAGGATAAAAGCTCTAACCGGCCGTAGTTTTGACTCTCTCTCTCTCACACACACACAGTATTATATAACTTCTAATACTTTATACAACTTAATATTTTATGCAACTTAATCTTTTATATAATGTAATCTTTTTTTTTCAAGAATTAATCTTTTATATACTCTAGTTTCTTGGATTAAAGAAAACTGCACATTTTCAATTTCATTAGCAGATTTTTCCCTCTTTTCGATTCTGTTATAAAAATGTTATTTAAGCATGAACTATAAAGCTAAATCTGCAGTGATTATAATATTAATTTCATTTTGTTATTGTCTACGTCTATGGTCATAGCACGAACTTTTGATAATAAAAATATCTCTAGGATAAAATTAGATTATACATAATAATTTCTTCTCGTACTGATATGTACAACTGTAAAACTGATTAATGTTGAATTTTATATTAGAATACATGCTCAAAATGCAGATTAACCATAATGTGCATTTTGAGAATGACAAGATTTTTGAAGATCATATTATTAAATTTATATATAAATTAGAAATCGTGTAATAGATATTATTTTAATATGTTACTTGACTTAAAGACTTATCCACCTCTTTCTCCTAGAAGTTTAAAATTGAGTAAACTGTATTTTTGAAAGAGGGTTAAAGAACTGACCAAGTTTTTTTCTTTTTGGTTTGATTTTTATTAATGTAGTAATCGAAAGAAACGGAGAGGGGGGCTGCGGTAGCCCAGTGGTCAAGGTATCGGATGGCAGGCATGTCATGAGTTCAAACCCAGTATAACTAAAGACCCACCGTGTAGGGCAGCGATGCACGTTAAATCTGTCGAGAGCTCAAACGTCCTCCCGTTTGTGTGGTGTGCTAGTTAGGAGAGGGAGTTCCAGCTCAGGTGTCGTCCACGTCACTTGACCATGGTTCAAAATTACGTGGTCCATCGCCAAAATACCTCGTGTATCTGAGCAGTGCGACGTTAATATTCACTTACTCACTAAAGAAACGTGAGGGTTATTGACGACGGATCTCGTAATTTTGAACCTCGGTCAAATATCGAGATTTACCACAGGTATTGTGAAAGCTGTAATTTTTATTCATTTTCTCATAAAATTATTTACAATATTTACTTGAGAAGCAAATATATTATTAGTAACTGTGAGTTGTGACGGGGCTTTACGTGAAGTTTAATTAATCCTCTTGGGGAATCTTTGGGGCCAGCAATCGAGTTATTTCACAGCCATCCCTCTCAAGAAGAAACCTTGATATGCAGATTAACTAGTATATATATATATATATATATATATGTGTGTGTGTGTTTGTTTGTGTGGATGTTTAGTAATCGACGAAAAAGGAGAAGCTGAGTTGCTGAACGCAGTGCTGTTTCGGTAAGGATCGAAATTTAGACGCGTGATCATAGGACGAACTTTAGCTATTAAAATAAATTAAGGAAGTTAGGATTCTTAAGATAACTTTGAGTAAAGTTAAGCTATTAGGATTTCGTGCGCTTATTCACATATTGTTTTGTGTTCTATCACTCTAAAGTTTCCCCTTACAGTTTGTCTTAGATTATTATATTTGGTAATAATGAATTGGATTTCTCATGGCTAGTTTGGGTCGTCAATCTTTACCTCCTACAGATTTAGGTCGAGAAGATAAAGAGATGGTTCCCCAGGTGAGAGGCCATTACAGAGTAAAATTGAAAACATGTACCAAATCTCTTTCAAAAACTAGCCGTTTCAATAATTGTTTTAATCTTCAATCTATTGAAATAGCCTACATTTAAGTACAAGTTAAGTTACTTCTCTATGAGAATACAGTACTCATTATAGAATTTGAATGCGAATATGGATATGATATTATGGGGATGTAGTAATCATTAGGACTCAAATGAACATTGAAGCAAAGAATACTTTTCGGTTAAATAAAATGAGTGGGCATTATTGTTATTGATGCCTGAATTGTAAGCGTACGGAAAAAAAATTATAAATTAATATTGTATAGCTCGAAAGCTAATACACTATCTACCAATAAGTATTTGGACACTCATGCAAATGAGGATGTCCTGATCTACGTCACGCCTTCTGTACTTGAATATCGTGTAGGAAATGGCATTAGTAAAATGCAAGATGCTACGAAATTCAGAGCTGTCTGATTTCGAGATGGGAGTAATTGTTGGATATCCTAGAAATGGTAGATTCTTAGGGGACATATTTAATTAACCATCCCAAAATTGAGAGAGGCTTTTGTGATTAAAAAGTGGAAGGCGAGTGGATTGTCGGAATGTGCTTCCAGCCGGCAGACCTACAAACTAAGAAATAGAGACCGGCGAGTGTTGTCCAAAGAAATTTGGAAAAATCGCATCTAACCAATGGCCACATACTCCAGGATTTTCAACAACCAACGGGGCCTTTTTTCGATAAATGCCATTCTCAAGAAAGCCCATTTGAATGGTTTTCATGGTAGTGTGGCTGCCCATAAGCCTTTGAATACAAAATCCAACCACGCTGCACAGTTGAGGTTGTGCAATGGACTTGGAAATTGCACCGTAGATGAGTGGAAACAGGTCCTCTGGAGTGATGAATCAAGGTTCAATCTCTTCCAGTTGGATGACAGTGTCTGGGAATGGCGTATGCCTGTAGTATGCATTTTACCAGATTGCATTGTGCCTACAGTAAAGTCTAGTGGAGGTGGAATTATGGTTTGGGGATGTTTCTTGTGGGTGGACTGGTACCCTTAATCCTATTCATGGCAAGCTCGAAGTCGACTCCTCTACCATTCTAAGCAACAATGTGCTTCTTACGCTGTGGCAATTTTCCGTTACTTCCAGGATGACAAAATCACTTGTCATGTTATTAAGTCCAACATGGATGGTATGATGGCAATGGAGTGAAGGAACTGGTCTGTCCAGATTTCAGACTTAATCCTACAGAAAACCTCTGGGACGAGTTGAATCACGGATTTATGGGATGCAGCAATCACCTAAAATGGGTAAAACAATTTATATGTCAAGACGAGTGGAAGAAAATATCATTATCCAAAAACTTGTGGAATGCATTCCCCGAAGAGTTAAGGCTGTGAATGTCTCAGGTGGAGGCTCTACCAGCTATTGAATATTAATAAATTTTGTTTATTTCTTTTATCACTAGTATCCAATTACTTATTGGTAGATAGTGTACATCATATTATGGATGATGTTCATCTCTTGGTCTCGATACATTTAGCTAGTTAAATATGTCATTAACTTCAACAATAAATATTAGCAATAACTTTAGTAATAAATAAGGTACAAAAAAGGCAATCTGCATAGACATTGTAATACACATAATATATGTAACCTTAACTGAATCGTGAATAGTTAAATATTGGGGCTTTTTCATTATAATTAATATTTCCAACATAATCATAAAAAAAATTAATCATGCCATTATAATTAGAACCTCCATTTTTCATAATTTCCAATACTAAAGTGGTTTTACAGTTTCCTAACGGACTATCGCATTTTGCACAAGCATGCACGCATGCATAATTAATGCTTGTTATTTAACTTCTGAAAATGTCGATCATAATCTGTTTTGAAGAAGAACATTGTTCTTGGGTGGGGAGAGGAGGTTGCAAATGTAAACAATCCAATAACCTGAATTACTTTCATGAACAATGTTTTAAAAAAGCTTCTCTTCCTTTTTCAGAATCGTCAATAGAAAGCATCCAATTTGTCTAGATCTTGGAAGAATGGCCTTGCAGATCGAATTTGGACAAATGCAGTCTATTATTTTCCAGTGCATACCTGCATTGCCCCTCGAGCAGCAGAAGTTAACCTCATTACCAGTAGCGGGCAGAATAATGCTGAATCTGTTGACCCTTTATGATTCTTTCAATGACTTAAAAAAAGGAGCCAAATGCTCCCACTCGAAGAAGTTAAGGAAACAATTGGGCAACATGAGAGAAGAACTGCAAAATATTGAAGACACTGTTCGAATGATGAAACCACACATGCTTTAGTATGCATGTGAATAGCTGATTTGTATTTCAAACAAGATTTTATTTTTTTTATAAAATGAATTGTGTTTCTTTTTTCAATTTGTTACTTAGTTATCTAAAACTGGGAACAGACATAATTTTTTCATCTCTATTTAAGCTGTAAATTAATTATAAACATATTAAATTCTATTAAAGGTAAGGTCATTGGTTCGATAAAGTTTATTAAACACCCACTTAATTTTTTAAAAAAAATTGTGAAGTTGAAAATATTTTTTTAAAAAAAATTATGAATGGATGAATCGACTTCACTGAATTAACATTAATGATGATGATGAGTTTGGTGTTTTATGGCGCAAGCGCCAGTTTTGGCTATACTGCGCCAGACATTCGTAGGTATGTGGTCTGGACGGGAAAAGAAGAAATTGGATGACAAGATGGAGGGTCGAAAATAGAGAAGGATCACTGGGGTACCCCGGGGTCGTGTGACACCCGTGTTTACCAAAGATAGTAAACCCCTTGGGAAAAGGAAAAGATCACTAAGGTACCTCGGGATTGTGACACCCTTACCCACCTAAAGAAGGTGAGCCCCCTGAAGGGGAATTAACATTAAATCTCTAATATACATAGAAATAAATGTATTAAATGTGTGTATGCCATTATATAACTTCATAAAATAGAAATACCAACAGAGAAAAAAATACTCCTTTTTAAAAACTAATATTATTTCGAAGCATTTAACAATAAATAGTACAGTCTGACCCCGATTTAAAGAACCCTTATTGAACGAAAATCACGATTTAACGAATTTTTCCCTTTTCTCCCGATTAAAATGAAGGCAAAATCCCCAATTTAACGAGTAATAAGCCCCCAATTAACAAATTATGTCAGTAGTTGAAATTTTTTTTTTAGTTTGTCTTAGAAAAATTGGATTTTTTTTTCAAATGACGTATTCTTTGTGTCCTGAACAGAAAAAGACTTTTCTTACAAGCGGCAAATTTCAACAGGAAATGGTGAAGATCATTATTAGACTTTACAGCTGCAGATGAGTCATGAGTGTAACCTATGGTGGGAATCTTGAGTAGGATAAGAAATTCCTATCTTATCTTAAGATTTTTACGATTATGATGCATTTGATGACGGACTGCCTATTTATGCAACTGAAGCTGTGGAAATTGTTGATTTGTTGGAGCCAATGAAAAGAGATTCTAATGCAGAATTTGAATAATAAAACTATCAAAAGTGTTACATTTTCTAATGTTTTAAATTGTTTGTGGCAACTGTGAAAACATACCTCTCTTATGCATCCGGATGTAAATGACGCAGTATTCTTTTTTTCCTGCATAGAGTCGAAAAAGAACTTCTTCGAGTAAGGAATTACCACAAAAATATTTTAAAACATCTATTAGTCAGTATTTCTAAAATTTTCAGTTAACTGGTGCGTGATAATTTATTAATAGTTACAAGTGTGTTTGTAAGAAATGCAACACCATGAAGGAATCATCAGAATTAAATGTGAACTTTGCAGCAAATATCAATTATAGGATGTTACGTAAAATAGTAAAGTTTCAGAGCCACCGCGCATGCGTGGGTGCGCAGTGCCCTCTGAACTGGTGCTGAAAGAGTATAAATAGAGGGCTGTAGTGGGACGTTGAAAATAGTTAATGATTATTTGTTAGTGACGAACGTTTAGTGACACCTAAGTATGCCTCTACGACGAAATAAGGAGAAATTCCAACAACTTACAGAGTTTGAAGGGGATGATTATCGGCCTTCGGGAAGGAAGATTTTCCTATCGCGCAATAGGAGATCGTGTGCAGCGGAACAGTTCCACAGTGATGCGAGTTTGGAAGCAGTGGACCGACGAGCTTCGAACAACTCTAAAAACTGGAAGTGGACGACGGAAGGTGACATCAAAGCGCGACGATTGACACCTGCTCCGCAAGACGTGAATGACCTTACAGTTTCCTCCAGGCAGTTGGCAGCACGTTGGTCTACTGCTACATGTGTACTAATATTGGCTTTGTCAATTCGTAGACGTCCCCTGCTTTGTGGATTGCGTGCAAGGGTGCCTCACGGCAAACCATCGACTGCTGCGTCTGCAATGAGCTCATGAGCACAGAGCCTGGTAAGCGGATTGGCACCAAGTTGTCTTTTCAGATGAATAACGCTTCAATTTGTGGGACCATGATAACCGCTTTCATGTTAGACGCTATGCCGGTGAACGCTGCCTTCCGGAATGCGTTATCGAACGACATAGTGGCCTAACACCTAGAGTTATGGTTTGAGGTGCGATTTCGTATCATGGGCGATCCAATTTGCTACTCTAATTGAGGGTAATCTCAATAGCAACTGGTACGTCCATGAAGTGCCACACCCCGAAGTCGTTCCCTTCCTTCAAGGTATTCCTGGAGCTATCTTTCAGTAGGACAATGCATGCCCACATGTTGCAAAGACTGTCCGAGACTTCTGTTCAGCCCAACACATGCAACTAATTCCTTGGCCTGCTTATTCGCCGAATATGTCGCCTATTGAGCACGTGTGGGATTTGTTTGGTCGGCGTCTCGCTCGTGATCCGCGTCCTGCAGCTTCAAAATACGAACTTTTGCTGTGCATACAAGCAATATGGAATTTTATTCCACAAGCAGACATTCAAAATCTGTTTGACTCCATGCTACGTCGTATAGCAACACTTATTGCAGCGCGTTGTGGCTACACCAAATACTGATTTCGGACACTAAATATTGTTTTTTTGCTTTGAAAATTTCGTCCTTTATTTGTACTAATATAAGTTGTTTGTGCCTTAAATTTAATTTAGTTCAAAGAGCCGTTTATTTTTAGCTGTTGAATAGAAAGTGCGTAATTTCCAACGATGAATATCTTTTGTGCAATTGCTTATGGAATTTCCCAAAGGTAAAAGCAAAAATTTTTAATTGGCTTGGACCTCGATATGACGAATAACCCCGAATTAACGAACAAAATATTCGGTTCTGATGAATTCGATAGATAGTTTTATGGGTAAATGGCCTATAGCTTCATTGTGCTGCTGCTGGAGGATTAGTTCTTGAGACAGTAAAATCCGCGGCGTATAACGCGCCTTTTGACAGAAATATAAGATCAAAATTTACGGGTACGCGTTATACTCCGGGTATAAAAATGTCAGCTATAAAAAGAAACAAAGATGAGCCTAGAAATTTTTTTTTTATTTCTACATATTTTGATATACTGTTGCCTTAAAAGAAATGACATTCCTTATGAATTGAAAGGGTTGTAGTTCTAGAAGTATACCATTTTCTTCTAAAGCTTGGAAAAATTCCTCGAATAAATGATTTCAAAACATGAGAGCATTGCGCACATATATTTAAGGTTGCTTCGTTAAAAAGGGGGTGCGTGTTATATGGTGAATATACCTATAAACTAAAAATTGTTGCTTTAAAGTATAGGTGCTTGTTATACTTCGGATTTTACGGTAGTTAAATTGCTTGTGAACATATGGTTTTAAAACATGAGATTTGAAGAAATTTGACCGTGGAATGCTAGTAAGCGCTCAGATACATGGAACAAATATTAGTGAAGCCATCGTATTTGCGAAATGTTATATTCTTAAGGTATTCAAAAATTTTGGTAGCTTTACAAAGATTTTTTACCTAGCTTGTTTTTCTCCTGGAAGAATTTCTTAGAAAACTGGAATTTCCTGGCGAATACCCTTTAGCCACAACTACAAACGTTCTGAAAAGTTTGCAGTTGAAAACTTTAGGATACTTTAGCGTTTTCGTTCGGGAGATAAGAAAATTTCCAGGAAAAGGATTACATTTGTTCTTAAAAACTTATTTTCTCTTTCAGTGTTTATATTAGTAAAAATATAAATCTATTTATTTAAATTAATGATCTAAAGTTGTGCACCAGTAAAACCCACATCAAAAACACTTAAAATAAAAATGCGCTTAATAAGATAGTGTGGTCGAAAAAAGATTATTATCATCTTTAAAATAATAAATTTCAGTTAATGTAGCAGTTATCCATTTCGAAAAATATTTTTTAATGGGTTAAAGCTGTACTATTTAGCTTAAACATCTCTTTCGGCAGCTATATTTTGAACATTGATTTTATATATATAGAAACCGAATTACTATTATTAAAAAATATACTTATCTTTAGAGAAATTTCAAAGGAAAATTTAAAATTTCACTAATAAAAATTAGTTATCTAGTGAATTAAGAAAAATAAAATTAGGGTAATTTCAAATATATATTTAATAGCATAATATTAAAGTAGGGTAGAATTTAAACTTCAAAATATATTTGTCCCAGAAATATATTTTCAATAGAATCTTGTAACGAAAAATTCAATAGTTAAAAAATGTAATATATTTTAATCCAATTAAATATATTGTTTTTAAAAATATTTTAGGATCTGAATTAAAAATAAACTATAGATCTAAAATTCTGATTTTAAAAAGAATTTTTTTCTCGTCTCATACGAAAAAGTATGTAATTTTCATCAATTAATCTCTCAAATATCCAAGTAAAAAGGAAGAATATTTATCCTCAGATGATATATTTATGCATTTATTTATAAATTTTCGATTATATTAATAAATTTTTTAAAAAAAAAATTGATTCTCTTGCCGTATATCACTTGTTCGAAATGAATTTGTAAAAAGGTTATATAATTAAAAAAAATAATAAGAGCAACGCCGTTTTGAGGCTAAATTAGTTATTTGAATTAGTTATTTGTGGCACTTGCCACAAACTTAGATTTTAATCCTAATTTTGTTTTACATAAAAATTTAAGTAAAGAAAGCGCAAACTCAATCAATACAAAAATAAATCATTAAATTAAATTTTTTTTCACTTAAGAAGACTCAGGGGTGTTCATTTTGTCTCGAGAGATGAAAATATAAACCATTTTCAAACAGGTATATTTCTTTAAATTTAAATTATTTCGAATCTTTTACATATTTACAAATGATTATGGTTTCAAAAAAGTACAAAATGTTTTAAATATACTCATAGTTTATAAAATTTCAGCATATGAAAATAAAAAATAATTTTGTAATAAATATTAAGTAATTTTTGTGTTGGCAAGCTATTTTCTAAAATAGTAGGCTTTGATGCATATATGTATAAAACTTTAGTGATTATAAATTCTATCCACATACTCTTTTAAACTTTATTTAATTTAAGAATAATATATCTTCTGCATTTCAAAATATTTGAAAAATATTGAAATTTAAAAAAAATTACATTAGATTTTTTATTATTTTTTAAAAAATATAATTTATTATTCTATTTATATAAAAGTACTACAGTGTAATAAGGATATATTTAACTTTATAAATCAACTTATTGCTAGTAATTAAAGCTATTATTTTAGAAAATAGCATGCGCAACGTAAAATTTATTAATATTTCTTATATTCATATGCTTATAATTTTTAAAATTATGATTATACTTTAAACATTTTACACTTTTCTGAAGCCCCATTCCTTTATAAATAATGTATAAAAGATTTAAATTATTTAATTTTAATTTCAAAAGTTATATATATTTGAATATTGTTTATATTTTCAGCCCTCTAGACAAAGTTAACACCTTGAGATCCCTAACGATCAAATAAAAGTTTTTATTAGAGTAAGGAAATACGAAGCAGACGTTATCAAGTTACAACGTAAATAAAAAAACTTTTATCACGTAAGCAAAAGATTAGTAGAGAGAGATGAATCAGATTCTTCAACCGGAACTTAAGATGAATTACGAGATTTGCAAGTCCATGAACTGTCAAAAATATCATTTTCAACTAAAATAGCTTTCGTTAAGAACACCAAGAAAATGTTACACGCCTTTTAAAGCTCAAAATTATTTAATATTAGCGTAAGTACCGTTCTTCTGCACAGTTTAATTTTTAAAAATAAAATTTAATGATTCAGCTACCAAGCATTAATTTTTTAATGAATGGTATAGAGTCGGCGCAATACACTCTATCCTCCCCTTCCCATTTTTTAAAAAACTTATATCCACTTAGTAAATAATTTTCATCGAGCTGCAATTTGGGTTCCAATGAAAGAATGATTCAACAGAAATTCATAATGTAATCTAAAAAGGAGAAATGAACATACAAAAATCAAATAAAAAGGAATTAATGAATCTATGAACACAAATTATAACAAAAAAAGTAATAACACTCCAAGATTCAGCACTGCTGACTGAGTTTTCCTGAAAGTTGCTTAGGAATCAAGAATGAATGATTGAATATTAACGTCGCATTTTTAAGCTACTCGAGGACTTTTGGAGACGAACCTCGGAATTTTCAACCATGGTCAAGTGACGAGGACGACTCCTGAGCTGGCACCTCCCTCTCCTAACTACCACACCAAAAGGTGGAAGTTTGAGCTCTCGACAGATTTAATGTGTAACGCTCCTTTACATGGCGGGTCATCAGCGGTACTAGGCTCGAACTCCTGACACGCAGGACACGAGCCCGTCAAATTGACCACTAGGCTATCGCGCGGCCCTTTTTAGGAATCAAGAAATTTCCTCTAAGTATTTCATAAAATGCTGTCATGTACATTTAGCAGAATGCAACAAAGAAGTTAAATTAGGATAAACCAAAGTCGGAAAACTATCTAAAACAGATAAAACAGGCATGTTTGTTTAAAATAATATGAACAATAGAACCAAGGCAAACAGAACACAAAACATTCGGGCAAAGCTAAAAATAAATTTTTTGATAAAGTACCATTTTCAAGCGATTTAATTAAAAAAAATTGTAAGACTTTTACAAACAACAAAATAGTAAATATAAAGATACAAAAATATAACTAAAATACGTAACTATTAAAACACTGTTTGAGGAACAGCTTGTCATAAAAGCAAAGTTTGATGCCATATAACGGAAACTAATTTTAACATTGAATTTTAAAGAAATCCAAAATGAATTTGGAGAAAATCATTTGGAGATGCGTCCCATCATCCATAATTTTTGCGGAGATTATCTTGATAAAAACAATTAAGTAAAATAGGAGTAAAAATATACAAATTATTTGCACTGCCGACTCTTAAAAAATCAACTTAAATTTGTTGAAGGAACAAGCAAGATTTTTTATCCAACTCAAACGGCGGGAAGAAGGATTGTTTTTCGGTTTGGTTGTTGTCACAGTAAAGCTAAACTGAATCTCGAACTGAAATCGCTCAAAACTAGAACGAAACATCTGATGAAACAGAAATATTCAAAAATGATAAAATGTATTTAACAGGGATTTGTCCAGTTACAATAAAAACTTGAACAAAATTAGATATAAACCTAACGTTCTAAGAGTGGATAGTTTAACTCTATTACATAATGAAAATGGATATAGTTTTTCAAGAATTAGGAAAATAATTTTTTTAAGTTTCCACAATATGTAAAGGTACTCCAGAATGATTAGAAGAGTTTAAGAACTCAGTCAAATAATTGACTCTGACTTGTCTTAAACAATACTCTTTGTAAGCTGGCAGTTTGTAATGATCCCCCCTCCGAAAACCTAACTATTGTAACGTAATGAGAACAAAAATACCCAGGCTATAGCAGCGACTTAAGATTACTTTTATAGGAGGGATTATATTTTTAAAAAAAAACCGGAGAAGAAAGGGCCTTTAACTAAGAAATCTTAGTTTAAGGGCGGAGTTTGAACCTTTAAACTTCATTCTTGTGTACGCCACTCAGCTGGAGATAAATATATTTACCGTAAAATCCGGCGTATAACTCACTTTTAACTCAAAAAACAAGATAAAAATTTACGGGTGCACGTTATACGCATGGTATAAAAAGGATAGTTTCAAAAGAGATGAGCATAAAACTTGGATTTCTACAAAGATCGGAATATTATTTATTTGAAATAAATGTCATACCTTATGAATTGAGAGAGAGAGAGGGGTTGTTTTTCTAGAAATACACGATTTTTTTAAAATCCTGGGGGATTATCTCGAATAAAGGGTTATAAAGCATTATAGCATTGCTAGTGTACGTTGCAGGTTTCTTCGTAAAAAAGTGGGTGCGCTTTATACAGTGAATATACCTAAAAATTAAAAAATATAGCTTGAAAGTATAAGTCCGCGCTGTACGCCGGATTTTACGGTAATTTAATTTGATCGGTAAAGTACTGACTACCCTTTTACGTTCACCTTTTTCATCTCATTCCATTCTCCTTTCCCTTCCCTTTTCATTTGTTTGCACCTTTTCTGTCACTCCACAATTTGAGGTAGTCATGATTAGTTTTTTCGTCTCATGACGAAATCTAAAGTTGTTTTTTTTGACTGGGATGTTTCCCATGCTATCAAACTTCAAGGGTGACATTACTCAGAGACTGGGACTCGAACCCGACCTTACAATATGAGCATTGGACAAAACACAAAACATCAGGAAATCACCATAAACACAAATGAACCAGGTATAATGAATTTATTTGACTAACAGTCCTTACTTAAAAGTAACTGTGAGGAAGATAAACGAAATCTAAATAAAACCAAGATTTTACTTAACTGAAATATATGCAGACGCTGTAAGCACTTGCCGGCACAAAATGACAGAAGTTCCCGAGATTATGCAGAGGTCTCAAATCCAATGATAACATTTATCGAAGAGCTGAACAAAGTAGGCTTCTCTATCACACCTATAAGTATCCTTAACCGGAAGAACAAACTGAAGAAATTTACAATTTTAGCATTAACCGATGGTAAAAATGGTCTGAAAGAGATATCAGACAAACTTAGTGTGGAATTATACTGAAAAAGATAATGAATAAGATAGATCAAGAATGCGCGAAAGCGGAACTGTTAACACTAATCGTGTTATTGAAACCTAAATGCAATTGAGGAAAGAATACATTTTGCAATAACTTATTAAAAAAAACAATTTTAATTCTGTAAGAAGGAAAAAATAAACGAATAAATGTAATGATAATAAAAATATGTAAACAATCTCTAAAAACTATTCACAGTGATTTATCACATTCAGAGATAATGTCATATGACGTCATATCACCAGAGTTGGGAATTATTTCAAAACGCAAATTTAAAAAAGGCAAACTGGATTTCAAATTAACCTCTGATAAAAAGTCAGCAATTTAATTGCTGTGGTGTGCCAAACCAATCGTCCAATATGATTCAGTACGCCACATAGTAGAGATTATTTGAAACATTTCGATTACTACGGTAATGCATGCAGAGTTTGGGTACAGAAGTCAAAAATACAGATTTAGAGTTTTATTATGTATTAATTATGTATCATTTAAAGATATTTATTAACATAAAAATAAGCGGAACACATTAAATATAACTGTGGCGGTTGTGGAGTGCTGCCGTCGCTAGATGACATTGGTAGGAGAGAGGAACCAACAGAGCACCGAGGGAAGAAGTGAAGAGAAGTAAGTGTTTAAAAAGAGGAGCCGGTAGTTCATCATTAATTTTACCCCAGGGCAGCCAATTGGAGTCACTGTTCACTGCACCCAGCATCCAATCAGAGAGCAGCTTCTAAGCTCTCAACCAAGCCAAAAAAACTAAACTTTTTTCGCCCAGATGAAGCACCATAGCCACGCCTCCCGGATTCGATCGTTTGACCAATTGCCGTCATGCCACTCAGCAGAATGGAAAACACCACTTTCGTTAAGCCCAACATCAAAGACTTGTCACGATATGGGATTGAGAACTGTTTTACAGTCCAGATGCAAAACCCATTCGTCATTAATTTTCGTCGCGAGAGAGGTGCAACTGTAAACATCTCCGCTATCCAGACAGTTAGCACAAGCATACAGTAATGAAATCAGTTTTTAAATTTAAACTTTTGTAAATATTTTTAGATGTGTACTATTTGTAAACACTTTTAAATGTATTCCATTTTTAAATGGTAATTGAAGTGGCTGAATTAGGTATTATTTCCTAAACACGTACATACTTAAAAAAACTAGTTACTTTAACATGTATAAAAAATTTAAATTGCACAGCTTAAAATATCATACATATTTTAAGAATATTTTTAAAATACGAAATAAATATAAAGTAAGTATTCCAGTAATATAGTGAAATAAAAAAATTAAAACTTTAATGAGAACATTGCCCTGTTAAGCTCTACTTAATATTGCAATATCAGGGATATAAATTGTGACTTTCTATTTGACTAATGATTCTGAGTGTTCAGCTGTTGACAACTTCTTTGTGATCTTAAAATATATTCCATATGTGAAAATATTTAGGAACTAATTTGATAACGGGGGTAACTGCGCCAAGCAGGGTTTGCTGTAGCTGGACTGGAATCCAATATGGCGGCGTCCGCTTAATCATCGGGACGGAAAATAATTTGAACTGCATGATTGCCGACAATTTTAGATGTAACCAAAGAATAATGTTGATGAAAATCATGAAAATAGGTAGTGAAATAGTGTACTTACCTTTTATGGATGTGGACGAAAGCATGAGACATGAGTACCAGGATTTTTTTTTTTGCAAAAGGAAAGAAATATGAGGACTATAATAAATACGAAAGGTAATCGATGGAAGTGTGAAAAATGCATTTTTTGAACTGGTTGTAATAATGAAAAGGAAGTTTTAAAGACTCAAAAAAAAAAGTGCAATGCAAGTGGCTGAAAATGTCACGAAAGGATTATGAATTCGATTCCTCGACTCCCCCTCCCGAAACGATTCTCCATTCAGCCCAATTAATATTGCGAACAAGGTCAAGAAATTTAATGAATGGGTCCTCTTTCAGAGCGAAACAAATTTTCCTGAACATGTACCAGGCGATATATCCTTCAAATCTTCCTTTTCGATTATATTCAGGCAAGGAAGCTTTGAAGTGGCGTCAGGTAACTTCGATAGTATTTGTATGAGCGCCGGTCTCAGAATCAACGAATTCGAGCGAATGGTTAACTGTTAGGTGATGATAGCCTCTTTCGCTCAACCTTTCGTAAGATTTCCAACAGTCTGATATAACAGTTGTTCCTGGTTCGATCCATAATTCAATAAGGCCGAATGTTTCTGCCGTCCTGTCGTAAACTGCAACCGGAAGCAGCGTCCGTCTCGCGCTCTACCCCAAAACCCACTGTCCCTCCACGAAATGACCCTTATATTTTCTTTCCCAAATTTTTACCCCGTCAATTTCAACCGTTTACCCTCCCCAAGCTTCTCTGTGTTAAAGACAATATGTTCTATTAACACATCGGACATATACTGCGCCAATCGGCAACAGCTTGCGAATAAATACCAAGCCCCTTATGAATTTGAGCGAACGAGGAACGTCGGAAGAATTCATAAATTAGAAGAATAGTCGAAATAGGCAATATGCTTCCTGAAATAAAAGAATTGAATCGGATAGATTTCTTACTGCGGCAGCGCAAATTTTCCCCGCAGAGAAAGATGCGACCGTCAATTTTTCGATTTTGTCCGGAGCAGCCTTCATGCCGCGGCCACATTTCTTGCATTAGACCGCGTTCGAAATCAAAAAATTTTGGGAAAAGGGAAAGAGAAAAGATAATCATTATTTTTAAAATAATGTAGACCAAAAGATGTGAATTGGGTACACATTTAGGACCAAAGAAATTAAAGAAGAGCCATGATATGTCCCGGGGAAAAAAAACCTGGTACTCACCAATTTCTGCGTAAATGTCCATTTTCTGGAGAAAAATAAAAACAGAGCAAAAGCAAAGCAGCGGGGAACTGAAAATGATAGCATTTTCGAAGTTTCGAATAAAAACGTCTGAAATGCAAAATTTGACCGCGCAATAAAAGAAACCAATAAGAATAAAGTATTTAGAATTAAAATCGTCGAAATTAACACGATTAGCGTGTGCAAAAAAAAAAATTAGAATGAACTACATTAAACGTCATCTCCATGGCAACCCATCACCAAACGAAAGAAATTTCCCAAACCAATCATATTGCAATTTTATCGCCCATGTTGGCGAACATAAACAACCACTTGGCGCAGTTATCCCCGTTATCAAATTAGCACCGAACTCCGGAAATGACATGCGAAAATTTGAAATAGCTGTCGATTTATCTGTAGTTGTTTTCGAGATCTTTTCATAATTCCGTAAACTTCGCTTTCAATAACTCTGAAGATTTTTTTCACGACGCATTAATGAGCGATGCTTCTTTTTACAAGTATTACACAATCGTTTTGAATTGGATTGAATATTTAAAGCTAAGACTGAGTTACATTTATAAACAGATGGTTTTTCTTTTACATAAATCGCACAACTATATAATCACATACCCACACTTTTTTTTTTCTTTTCTAATCTAACTTTCAGAAATTCAGGATGTTTTGGATAGAATTCTGGCAACAATTCATTACTGTTATTCTTATCTTAAATGCAGTAGATAAATTTTTTAGTCTTATTTCGGTTTTCAAACAAAAGGTAAAATCCTAGGAGAGCCCATACCGTTGGCGACAAACCAAAAAAAGCGCCAAGCCAGAACGAGATGGCGCCAAGTGAATACAGAGAGATAAGGTGGATGTGTAATGAAAATATGTTAACAATACAGAAATTAAGCATTTAAGAAAAAAAAAATTAAAAAACAGCACTTACTTTCTTACTGCTGATCTTTTCCGAGTGGAGGGTACAGCATAACAACAGATTTTAAAAAAGTCTTGAAGGTCTCATCGCTAAGTGAATGATCGTGTGAGAGCCGCCATTTTTATTCTGCGAGGTAATAGTCGAACATACATTCGGCGTGAATGGTGCAATTTCGAAGAAAGCGTTTTATTTTCGACCATGTTACATCATGCCGGTCGTTACATATAGGACATTCATAACTCTAAGCAATCAATCCTTCCTTCATACACTATTCAATCAATTCTTTCTAACCTTTCGCATTCAACAAAGTAAAAAACTTTTAAGATATATTCCTTCACACACGCAACCATTCCAGCCTGGTTAGCCAAAACAAAATGAAATTCGAAATGCCCGCCAACAAAATACGAAATTTCCAGAAATAGTTAGGTTTACCATATCTAGTGTATCAAAGTAGGGTTACCAAGTTGGCACAATTATCGCCAACCCAAAATAATTCGCGCCAAGGCTGTGGGCTGTCCTAGGACTGAACTGAATCTCGCACTGGGCATTCTAAGAAAACAACAGTAAAAATCGATTATCAAGATGTGAAATATTCCTTTATAGATGCTTGTACTTTTAATAGATCGTTTAAGAATTTATTTTTCTGAAAAAATCAATGATAACAAAATCCGAGAACACTCAAGGTACGCATTTATCAGTAGTTCTCTTATCATTAAGCTAACCAAAAGGGAGAACGAGTTTTTACGTTTCTCTAGAAATTTCTCAGAATTAGTGATCCGAAATTACCAGTGCGCATGACAAAGATACAGTTTCAGGAATATTAAAGGTACAGGTATCACATATTTTTAGATTAATACCTCAGCATAATCTCTTTGATAACGGTCATCAATGAATTGTAAGAAAAAAAAAATGCATCTTGTAAAAAATCCCGACTTCGCAGAAATAAAAGATAAAGAAGTCTACCTCATTGAGCTCCAGGCGATGATGCTTTGGTTAAAAATTTTACTTTTTAAAGTGTTTCCAGTTTTTTTCTCTTTACCAAACATTAGATTAATTCAATAACATAATTTTTTTTATCACCGAGAGAGGGACAATTATATTATAGTCGCATTATATGAAGCTGCACGAAGGCTATTGCAACGAGCCTCGTAATTTTGAACCATGGTCAAGTGATGAAGACGACGCATGAGACAGCTCCCCTCTCTGAACTTTTACACCACAATAGCGGAAGGACTATTGAGCCTCGACAGATTTAACGTACAGCGGCCTTCTCTACACAGATGGTCTTCAGCGGCCTAAGGCTCATGACTCGTACATGGACTCGAGCATGTCCTGCACGAACTCATGACATCCCAGCTACGAGTTCATGACCTTGACCACTAGGCTACCGCTGCCCTATTTTTTACCGTAGTTGAAGATTGTTTCAACATTAGTTCTGAATTGGAGGCATATTAAAAACTGAACAGTTTAAATATATATATAATAATAAATATTCAAACAAATATATATATATATAAGCAAAAATTGGCGTAATGTATATAAAATATATATATAGCGTATTTACTCGAATCTAAACCGCACTTTTTCCCCCAATGTTAATGCTACTGAAAATCGACTGAGATTTAGAATCGAAGTAAAATTAATTTGTTGAATAGGGTGATTAGAGAAATTAAAGTTTCATGTATGTGTTTGCATTTTTCACAAAAACTTGTTGAGAATTTGGATTGCCGCTTATATATATAATCGAACAAATATATTATATATACATATAAAGTAAATTAAGGAAAAGTTGCCACATTTAAGGATTTTTCGATTAGTACATTGAAAATTGAAATGACACGACCATGGAAAAAATACACTTAATTTTTCTATATTTAATTGGTTTTGAATGCAAGTTAATTCTCTTCTTAGTATGAAAATAAATAAGAAATTTAATGATAAAAAAATTTTAAAGGACAACCGTTG
>BMAV01017763.1:0-10183 GCA_019973955.1 Trichonephila inaurata madagascariensis | reverse complement strand
ATCAGTATGCTTTGTTCAGTTACGTATTGCTATTAAATTGCTTCAACAACCTTAAGTTATTTCGTTATTTGTTAGGAAAATATTTATATATATATTGGTTCCCAAGGGTCAAATAAATTTATTGAAATATGTAACTTTTAATGAAAATAAACTTTCAGATAATTCGTAATGTACAATAACTTTACTTTTTATTTGTATTGATGTATTAATTACATGCATTTAAAAAAAATTACATTATTTTTTTTATTTTTCCTTCCAAAACCATATTTTTTTAAAAAAAATATTATCATTTTAAAATTCACATAAGCAGTGTTCTAGATTCTTTAGATTGACAATGTGTGATAGATAAGGAAATTTATAAGTATTCAAATAGCTATTAACCCCGCGTACGGGAAGCAATTTTTGTGCTCCTGCGACTGTCCACTATATTCTGTATCAATATCCTGCGGCCTGCCACGGTTTTTTGTGTGGCCGCGTAATTCATTCTACTTTCATAAATAAAATTATTTTACTGACAACACTGTTTTTTGCTTTATCTGTTATTATTGTCGCTGGAGACCCTCGTGTTGAATCTGTTGCACATTGAGAATTTTCTCAGGTTGGCATTTTTAACATATTTGAGAAGAATTGAATATTTTAAGCCTTCAACTTCAGGGTGGTGCGAAGGAATATTGCAAATGGTTTCTGCAACTAAGTGTTTTAAATCAAACTAAAAATGCTGAAAAGAAAATTTACCAAAAAGGCCTTTCAATCATTTTCCACGAATGATCATCAATTAAAATCCGCTTGACCCAAATTTGTTTATTGGTCATATTCAGAAGCTTTTGGAACAATTCAAAAATACATTCCAGTTATTTTCGATAATTGAGCAATAGGCTTCATTTTTTGTAAACCCATTCCATCCACAAATTAATATTTCTGAAGTTACAAATTCCATGGGGAAAATTATCCATGAAGAAGCATCTTCAATTGAAATTTTAAATATTTAAACTGACATTGTATTACAATTGAGAGAACAATGGAAATATTTGTAATCTAGCCAAAGGTAAAAAATACTTCCTTTTGAAAACAGGGGCTTTCAAAGTAAAATCCTATTTCGGTTCCATATTTATATGAATCGTTGCTTTCAACAAAGAACATGATTAAAAATCAAGAATTAGATCTCGACTTAACGATAGCAATCTGGAAGATGCTATAAGATTGGGAAGTTCATCTTATACGCCTGACTTTCAAAAATTAACGGATAACATGCAATGCCAAAACTCGCATTACATGTGACTATTCTGAATTTTCTGCTACTTTTTAATGTAGGATATTGTTTATGATGTTTATGATTGCAATAAAATAAAGAAACATTAAGAATCACTTTTGGTATAGCACCTTTGCGCCCGCCAGCAATTTCCTGTTTGTCAGATGTACCCAGATGAGGAATAAGATTAAAATAACACAATGTAGATGTAAGTATATTTATCCGTGTATTTGCTTAGCTGTGTTAGTGGCGTCGTTTTATGTTTGTTTAAAATAAATGGCGGGATTTTTAAATACCAAGAAATCTCTTCAATCCTTCAACGACAAATATTTTTAAGTCAAGTGAAATCATTTAATGTATATTGAGTTATCCAAAAATTTTCTGCTGATTATAGGTAGATGTCATAAGGACAGGTCTAAGTATATCTAAATAATTATAAAAACAAATGATATGCGTACATATTCTATCAGACTGCACTCAGGTGCATTTGAACTCGTGACTATGATTTGTGATTTGCTGAGAACAAGAGTTAGGAAAAGTTTAAAAAGAATCAGGAATAAGATGAGCATACAGAAAACGGTACATTTCCATTTCGACGGTGGTGGCGATAAAGTCGCCAAAAAAGAATCATCCGATGGCAAACGGAATATTCCTGCTGTGATAAACTTTCACCACCACATGTTAAAACAAGTCACGATTTTTTTTTAAAATCAGTCACGTCTTTTGTGTTATAATACACCAAAAATAGATGAAAAACTAATGAGAACTAACATTTATAACTTTTTTCATGTTTTTATATTGTGTGTTGTTGCCAATTTAGCCAGCTTGGTAATATTTGCGCCGGCAAAAAGGAAGAGTACCCCGAAAAAAATCGAAAAAAATAGAAGTAAAAAGCCTTACAAACATTAACATCAGAACATCCGTCAGTGTCGATGAACCACCGGAACCTGTTTACTTTGATCTCCTTTCCGCATTTTTGCACGGAATTTGAATTTTTTTTATGACTTTTGATCGTTTTCCATGGCAGGTACACACAAAAAAATTTGTGGTTCTATGTAAATCAGGAGATATTTTATAACTAAACATATCTAGAAAGTCTGCTGGTATCTTTTCAACAGTAAAATACTTTATCATTATAAATATCTGTCGTTCAGCGAAAGATAGTTCACACACTAAGTAGATACTATCAATAAAACTAACTTCCTAAAGTAGTATCACACATTTGTTTGACCTTGAATGCAGTGATATTGGGTTCATAGAAGAAATGAATCAATTATACTAAACATGCTGGGTCTAAAATGTTTTCGTTACATAACGCACTTATTTGTAACGTTTCATTTCGATGTTCGAACCTTGTACAGAGCAAACGCGCACACCCTAGAACGATGGATCGTAGAAAAGAGTGAAAGCAGATGGGTGCTAACTTATTTTGCGAGAGCTTTGAGAACAGATCGGATGGTGGTGAGCTGTGTTGTTCTAATTAAGATTCCGATTTGGGCTGTGGATAGAAGTGATTGCGAAGAATATGAAGTCAGATGTTATTGATAATATTCAGTAACCTTGATGTATATGTCATAAGGAATGGCACAAAATAGATTTGCAACATAATGGTAATGTCCTCAGTTTTACGCGACGAATCAGTGATCCAACCAGCTTTGCGAAACACGTTTCTTCACGTTTCTTCACGTCACAGGGATATGGATCTGCAATAGATCCTCCATCCTATCTGATGATAAGTATTTTTGGCGCTGACAGAATTTGGAAAAACCTGAGTGGAAAAAATAAAAATCACTTTGAATTTGGTAGGAGTATTTTTGAGCAGATAATCTACAGTCTGGGGAGTAGTAGTCTTCACGGTTGGGTGGGAAAATAGTCAAAAGAATTTTGGCAGTCAACTGGGAGCTGTAAGAGTAAACACTGTTATTTGTTGATAGCAATAAATTGAGAAAACTGTCTAATGAAACGCCCTAGAAGTTGGGAGATTGAAATAGAGGTGCCTGGTGGAGTTGCAGCGATGAGAAAAATTTTAAAAGTCAAAATTACAAAATTAAAGATAAAAATATGGAGTAAAATTTAGAATGAATAGTTTGCATTTTCAATTGCGGTGATTGCGAAGCAATACTGATAAAGGGGATTATAAGAATCAGGAGTATTCTCACAAGGTCTCTTGAATTTTGTCATTTAAGTAGTATTTTGAGATATCTATTAAATTTAGATTATTGGTATTAGGGGAAATTGTAAAATTTAATTGCAAGAGTTTGAATAAAGTTTTAAAGGTTTATATCGAGGCTTATAGATGTAGGAGTTTCTGGTGTATCTACCAGCTCACAGGGTTATATTTCTAAAAAAATGAATTTTTGCAGAACTTCAAAATTTTAATATTATTTGCTGCGTAACCCCACACAGGGCAAGCATATAACTTAAAATGGGGACGCAAAACAGCTGAGTGTAGAGAAGTACCTTGTTGTTGAGAGTCATATCAAATTCCTGTTAATTGAGTGGGTAAAAATTAATCTAAGCGCGATCGGAATTTATTTCTTGCATGTAGAATGTGGTGTTTCCAAGTGAGTGCTTTATCACAAAAATGATACCCAAGTATTTTGTACTCTGGGAACCAGTGTAGTGGTGTGGGTATAGCGTGGGAGGTGGTGAGGCTTTCTTCTCTGGTAAAAAGCACATAACCACGTTTTTTCGACGGTGATTTTTATCTTCCATGTATTAAAAAGAAATTCTCCGGAGAAGGAGCCATTTTACTTAGGAAGGCAGGAATGTGATTGTGTTGTGATTTTTGCTTAACAGGCCGTTATACATGTGTCTCGTCCAACATAGAGGTTTATGATTACGTGGATGTGTGGGCATGTCGTTTGTAATATGGAATTAAGCAAAATTGGGCCAAGGTGGGACCCTGCTGATCAATAAATATTTATGTTATGAGTGTCAGAGGTGTATTTGTTGCTCTGGGCGTGATAATACTTATATTTACAAGGTAGAATTTATTATAAATTAATGAAGGGAGAAAGTTATAATTGATTAATTTATAAATGGAGACCACACACACACCTACGGGCAGTCAAAAGTCTTCCTGGATCAAGAAAAGACAGTTCGGTGGGTCTACTCCTCTCTCTAGAAATCAGCGGTAATTTTCGTGAGTCTGAGGAGGGATGACAGTAGAGATGTTTGGTGAAGCCATATTGGTTTGGGTTAATTATATTTAGTATCCCTTAAATATACGAATCGATTCTATTGTGTGTGTGATAGTGAGTATGCTCTGTAATTTTACCTAGGGATGGGAGTAAAGAAATTGGCTATAACTTGGGGTGATGAATGTTTTTACCGGGCTTTTAGTTGGGAAAATAATGGCAGTTTTTCAGTTGTTAGGGAAAGTGCCTAAGGAAGAAATTTGTTGATAAGATAAGTAGAACAATGATTGTTTTAGTGGTGAAATTTTTGATCATTTTATTGTGATATTGTCTATTCACAGGGGACTTGTTGATTTTAGCTTACTTATGTAGTGAAATTTCATCTGGATTAGTAGGGGCGATAGGAGTGGAAGGGAGAAAAGTTTTCCAGGCATTAGTGACGTCACAGTCAATTGAAGTGTTGAAATTACTTGGTCTGTCGTTTTCTGTGAAATTGTCTTCAAGGTGTTAGCTATGAGGTTTGCTTTCTGGTCGTCGGTTGCTTGGCGGCACTTAAGAAGCAGTATTTAAACAGGAATATCTGTGCGTTTTCTTAAAATTTTATTCATGTGTTCCAAAGGCTATTATCCTGCATGTTGAGAGCTTCAAGTTCAGTTTTCCACGTGTCTTGTGGGCCAAATTTTTGAGTTCTCCAGCATTTGTGTGCTTGTAATCTGTTTGTTTTTGTTTTTGTGAATTGGATTAAGTGTGGTTTGAAAAAGTTTTTCTTGGCGATTTTTCAAAGAAATCAGATCTGTGTAGGCTTGGGGTGTATGCGTGTCGTGTGTTTCCTGATTTGGTTGCGAGGTAGGGTAGGCGGGGAAGCATACGGCCTTTGAAAAGTTAGTAATTTGTTACTCCCAAATAACCCAGGGTTATTAATATTTGTATAATTTTCAGGATGGATATTAATATTAAAGGTGCTGCATAAAAGCCAACGGTAATTGCTCACAGTTTTTCTTGATGGGTGGGATATTGAAAGAAAAATTGCAAAAGAACAGTGTTATGATCAGATTGGTACTCAGCTAGGGATGCAATCGTGAGATGGGAAGTTAAAATTTCCAGTTAATGCAATGTCTAAGAGTATTTTGGGTATACCCGTACCTGGTAGAAGATATCAAGATAAATGATTTCTAGATCTATTAGATCAGTGAAGTCCTTTAAAAGCTGAGTTCCTGTAATGGCCGGGTATTAGGAGCAATTCCACGTATTATGTGTGGCGTTAAAATCGCCAAAAATCACACAATGACTGTTATTATGAAGGATAGTTTCGAGGTCACAAAGTAAAGAGATAGTTATCAGAGCGGGGAGGAATGTAAATAGAAGTTATTGTAATTGGGTCTACAGATTAGGAGGTTGGGCGTGACCAGGTTAACTAACCTTGATGAAGCTAGGGCGTAGAAGTATGGTAGAGGTATAGATTTTTAATGAGGATTAAGTGCCTTGTAAAGCCTGTGTCCTTCTGTGATACGATCATTTCTGTAGCATTTGTAATTATTAACGTTTGTATGTTGTGTTTTAGGCCTCAGATGTGTTTCCTGAACTAGAATTACATCGGGACTGTGCTTCTCCTACAAATAATTTCAGAATTCATAAATTTTTATTTAAAATGCACTGCCGTTTGCGTTCGGGAACACAGAAAACAAACTGCCAACTACGTGTCAGCTATTTCATAATTGGCTATCCATAATAGCCTCTACTAAGATTGTATAACTCAAGTTTTCTAGTTTGTTTATTTTTGATTGATTTTCATGAGGGGATTTGGATTAAAAGTTCATATTGTTAATTTGCACAGTTATAGTGCTACATCGTGCACTAATAATTCATGTAGCAAGGACGTGTGATAGAGATTAACATTAGAAGTTTGGTTTTACTTACATTTACATTATTTTGAGGGGAATGACAGTTGAATTTTTGGCCTGAGTTTGCGAGCAGCAGCAGAAATCCCGCTACTTCGTGTTGCCATTTGTTGGATATTTTAGGGTTAGGGTATAGCGTTTTTTGGTTTTGTTGCCTTTGCATGTAAGATATGTGCGTCTAACAATACTATTGATTACGTTAGTGTAGTTGTTATTAAGTAGATCCTTTTTGGGCTTAGGAGGTAAAGTGGGCGGTGGCATAGTTTGCCATGTGTCCAACAACCTTACAGTTTATGCAATACATTTGTTCAACACGTTGTGTTGCACATTCACTTGAGTTTGGTAGGATTCACCGCATTTAAGGACACCTGGGTTTTAAATGGCAGTTTTCTCACCATGATTAAATTTGTTGCATGAAGCATTGGGTTACCCTTTGCTCTCATAGCCTTCAACATGGACAATTAAGAAACATAATTTATTTAAATCAAAATTTTAGAGTTGTGGATGTTGCGGGGTAAATAAATTAGAATACCGGTAGGGGCTGGTTTATATGCAGCCGATTAATTGGGGATACCTTATCTACGGTGAAACCGAGTTCGATTAAGTCGTTTTAGGAGTTTCATCGGTTTTAGTGTCGCCAGGGGTAGTCCTTTAAAGACTACCTTGATTGGAGAACGTTTTCATGCCCAGGTGTGATGACGTAAAATTCGTATTTTAAGTCTTCTAAGATGTGAATGAAGTTGTCTGTGAATTCGTAGTGTTGATGTAAAGTTTCAAGTACTCACCGGTAGGTTTACCGCGTGTTGATGGGAGTTTATCCGTGATGATTTTCATTTGTTGTTTGTATGTATTAGTTACTTTTAACATAATTGGTGGTAATTTTTATGAGTATGGAGTAGGTGCATTTAGAGTATTATGGTTAAGCGTGAGGAGCATTTAAGGTGTTTTCTTTGGGTAGAGGTGCTTTATGATGTTCGGGATAGTTATCACTAGCCGAGTCAGTAGTGAGATTGTTTTCTGCGTTCGTTTCCTGAGATAAAGTATTAAACTTGTTTGCAAGATCAATTTGAAAGAAGTTTGGTTGAGCGTCATTCCAAGTTACTAATTTACGCTAGAAGGAGGCGTAGTAAAACCATCAGATTTTTTCTTTACGTTTAGTCGGGTGAGAGTTTTTCGGTTTCCATAATAAAATCATTACTATTATCCTGGTATCGAGATCGTTGTAATTGGTGCTGGCAGGTAAATCATGATGTGGGCAGCCATCACTGACATAGGGGAGAGAGGCTGTACTCACTTACCGCTTGATGATGTGAATCTGTAGCTCGTACAGTCTGTTCAGGAGTTCCTTCACATAGGGATTGTCTGGGTCGTAAATTCCAGAGGCTTTCAGCGCATCGATAGTAAACTGTTGTCCTCTTACAAATGTTGAGTGTCGGTCCACTTCGTAGCAAGTTATACCAGTTGTGAACGAGATCTTGGTCGGCGTGCTAGGCCTAGTAGGCGTCAGGGGTTCCATGTCAGAAAGAGTGTCAAAATTCAGATCCATAGTCGAAAAGGGTAAAAAGATTGAAAGGGCAGCGAACAAATGGGTGTCCCTGCCTAACAGCTCTAAAAGAGCTATAGAGACGACCCAGCTATTGCTCCCAAATGATAGGTATAGAAATCCAAAGATTGTAGAATTCAAACAATAAGGAGCGTATTTGCTATTAAACTCTGATCAAAAACGCTTTGCGAAACATTTTTTTTTTTATTATTATTATATAAAGTTTCATAATATACTAGCTAGTACACCCATTTTTTGCAAGGGTGAATTGAAAAATTAAACAATGCAGATTAAAAGGCAAAAAGTTTTTAATGAGTTTAATTTTACGTAGATTAAAATCAAACAAAACCTTTTGCATATCTTAGCTGAACAAAAAACCCTTGTTTATTCACCCTTATTATTTATATACCCTTATAATTTTATTTACCCTTATTTAAGTCTATAAATCTAATAGCTTATAAACAAGTTTTTTTTTATTTTTATTATTTTTTTTTATTTATAACGCCCCGTAACTCTCTTGTGTGTCGATTTTTGAAAACACCTTCCTAAGCTGATCTTTGCTCATCAAGAGTAACACATTGTTGCAAATTTTGTGTAATTAACGCTTAAAATAGTGTAAATAATTTATATCTAGATGTGTAATACGTTCATATTACATTCCGTTGAATTTATTTTATATTAAATTTGTAATAATTGCAAGCAACGCCGTTCCTTATATTGTAATGGCAATTCCATGGAAACATAGCGAAATATCGGTGATAGAGCCAAACTGATATCATTTTTTTACGACCCTGTCGGCAACTTGGCGATTGATTGAATTGTGTAGAAGTTGATATGCTGCAGCGCCACCTGGTAGGGAGCTGCTACAAAGAGGATAGCACTGAAACCTTTTCCATAAAAATATACATATGAATGCTAATTTTCATAGTGCTCGGTTGCGGTGTTGGAGTAATTGTTTCTTTTTACAAATATCCTTTTTACATGTATAGATGATATTTACGTGTGAAACAATATTAAAAACTAAAGCCTACTGAACAGTAGTCATGTAATTATTTAGTCACTACAATTATATTTCATGTATTTTAGATTGCGGTGTTGAAACGACGCTGGTAGATGTATAAGTTTAATCGAAATCTTAATTAAGTTAATTCGAAAGAATTTAAATATCGTTTTGCTCTTTTTAAAGCCTCCATAAGTTCTCTTAACACATTTAATAGAATAGAAATGTGATTAAAAGTATACGTGCATCATAAAGTCTCAACAATATGGATATTTTAAAATTAGTTGTCAAAAGAACTTTCCAATAGCGAGTTTACACTGGAAAAGCTACAGAAGAATAATATCAAATACAAAAAGTCAGATAGAACGAAATATTTTATTTCTTCGAAGTTATTATACTATTCCATTAGGAAACTAGAAAAGGGAAACAAAATGATTTCTTCCCTTTTTCGATTACCTGATTTTTTCTGAACAAGAGGAAGCACAATTTACGTTCAAAGGGTAGAATTTTTTCATTCTACACACCCTTTTTAAATTTCGTTTCATTTTTAAACAGGAGAAAAAATTGGGAAAGAGATAGAAATATAAAATATCGGATGAAACTCTAAATCCGAAAAAAATTCTGACTTGAGGAATTTGGCTTTTTTTCCCCCCGATGATACTTGAGAGTTTTAGATAAGAAGAGCTTTGGTCTTAGAACTACTTATCCAAATTTCTCTCCTACATCTTAAATATTGCATCTTAAAATATTTCGGAACTCCAACAATTGCCCATTTACAAAAATTTTAAATAATAAATTTTTTTTTTTTAATTTTTTTTTTCGGGAAAATAAATTAATGTATGAAAATAATACTGAACAATATATTTTTTTTGACTTCTGGAGAAATCTTTTTTAAAAAAAAATTTTCAAAAAAGATATTTTTTTAATATTCAACAATATTATTTAATTGATAAGCATTATTGAACAGTTGATATCAAATTTTTTGTTATTTTTCTATACTTTTATAGAAACTTAATATTTAAATCAGTTATGTGTGATAAAACATTTAGAAATACGTGGTAATAACATATATTGAACCTTTAGAAATACATGGTAATAGTTTTCGAATATTGAAGATCTTAGTTTTTTAAATAATGTATATTTTAATTTCTTTGATAAATTTAACTCACAGTTCTTTGCCCCAAAATTTTTTTTTATTTTTGGGGATAGTGAAAGAAATTTAAAGTCCCCTGTTCAGCTCACGAAGGCGTTTTCGACGGACCCGGGAAGAACCATGGTCAAATGACGGGTTGACACCTGACTGCACCCCCCCTCCCAACTACCATACAATACCAACGGGAAGACGCGAGCTCT
>BMAV01017761.1:0-25905 GCA_019973955.1 Trichonephila inaurata madagascariensis | reverse complement strand
GTATTGATTTTTAGGGTTTTAGTTCATTAACGCATGTGGATAGACTAATATCAACCCCCCTTGGAAAAATTTTGTTATGTGGCAAGACTTATTAGTCACTGCCCGCGAAAGGGTTTTGAAATTTTTTTTTTCTTTTTCTTAGATATTATCAAATCTCCCTTTCGCACACTTCAATTTATTCACATTTAAATCAACCCATTCTAACGCTTATGATGGTAGCAATTAGATATTCTGTGAAGTCAAGTTACGATGGCAATCCTATTTCCGTAAACAAAAAAGGTATGACATCGCTCAAATTTTTCTGACTAGTCCACCTATAAAAATATTAAAAGGACCTATGGAATAATTTTAAAAAGATATTTGTAATGGGAAGCGTGTAGCCAAAATAAAGAAAATTAACATATTTAATCGAATTTCCCAAATAATACTCTGATCGAAAAATAAAACTAATATTTTTAAACGCAAGGATGTATATCTTCAGTACCTTCCGTGAAGACATATGCATATATGTGGACTTAGCTTTGAGAAATATTTTGTAAGCGCCTATGCAAATTTCTGCGTTTTTATTCATTCACACACCTCGACGACTCGCGTATACTTTTTTTGAACATTTGGGGAAATTCAAAATTAAACAGTTAAAAGGTGGAATCATCATTATGTGAAAAATGGAATGAGGTAGAAAATCATGTCGAAACTTGAAGCAAGGTAGTCTCTAGAATAGATAGTTTGAAACTTTAATGGTACGCCCATCGTTCAGTGAAGTTTAAGGAAACTATTTAATGAGACTGAATCCATAAAAAGGACTCGCAAAATTTATTCAAGAGCCAGGACGATCAATATTTGTCCATTACAGCGAAACATAACGAGAATGCAGCAGTTTCCCAGGCGTCTTGTGCATTTCAAGCTGCTACAGGAACCCAAATTTCAAGGGTTATTGTTTTCAAAACACAACATGAGGAAGATGTATTTTCAAGAAGATTTGCTCTTCACATCCCGCTCAATTCTACACATAGAAAAGCACCTTTAGCATGATGCAGCGAGCATCGACTTTAGAGTTTTGATCAGCTCTATTCACTTGTACGTTCAAATTCAACCTAACCATTGCTTTTCAACATACTGCTTCGGGAAAAATTAGAAATCCGCCGTATGTCCTCTAACATCTTAGAAAGAGATCGATATGGATATCTATGATGATCTAGATAGGCATCATATTAAGTGCACAGACCTCTATGTTTTTGACAGGGACTCTGTAACTGCTATGAGGTATAGAGATAAAATCTTGGAGGCCCATGTTTGCGTTTTCCGGGATACAATTGATTCTAATTTTATTTTTGTGGTGGGCAATGTTTGTCACTGGCGTAGCTAGTTCTGAGTGGGCCCTGTATCAAAATTCCTTCGGGGACCCAGTACACATATGAGAATCGCTTTAGTGGGACTGTAGTTACACGTGTTGGGGCTCCGTATCACTGATGCGGTGGTAGCCACGTCCCTGATGTTTGTCCACATAAGGTTTATTTCACCGATAAATTTCTTCATAGTGAAAATATTCATCGGGTGAACTGGCCAGCCAGATTTCTATACCTTAACCCTGGACAACATATTTTTTAGATGCTCTTGCGAAAGCAATTAAACTATTTCTCCTCAGGAATTAATCTGATTCGTACTCTTTTCCAAGGATAATGATTGTCCGAAACTTACAGACTATTCCCGATTCCAGTAAATCATACACTCGTTTTCCTTTGATCCCTGGATCACATTGATTGATCCAAGATACATTCATAATTACTAGACGACTCCCAGAATTGTCTTTTTTCCAAATTAACATCTTCAACAGGTCAGTCCTTATATTTGAAAATATCGTTAATCCTAAAACCTTCTTCTCACTTTGACATGTACACTTTTTTGTGAATAATTTTTAACACACTACTGTTACTAAGAATCAGTCACATTCATGGTCATTTGGATGGTTACTCTTCAGTCTAAAAAAGTCTTCCTCTTTCTTCACTGTGGCAGCATCTTCAATACAATATTTTGGCAAATAATTAACTTAAATAACTTTTTTTAAAATGTTCTCCCTTTAAAAAAAGCTTCCCCGGCCCCATCCCGGCACAGGTAGCACCTTCACTAAACCCTTGTGTTTTTCGAACCATACGAAGGCGCCTGGCTGGAATTTGGGATCCCGCCGCCCATTACAGTGTGCCTTTTACGCCTACCCATCGACGGCCCTTTTTTAAATGGTGCCGCGCACGGGGAAAATGGACTGCGCGGAATGGAACCCGGTCGTCTTTAGCGACGAATCAGATTAAACCGGCAGTGATGACAACCCCGTTCGTGTGTGGGGACCCCCTGGTGAACGCCTCAATCCTGCCCAAGTGGTAGCCTACATCTTTCAAACCCCATGTGTTTACCATGAAACGGTCCGCGAGCCATTTTTTAACAAGACAATGCCCCACAGCAAGGGTGTCAAAGACGTCTAAGCACTGTTACTACCCTTCCTTGGCTGCCGATCCCCGGTTTGCCCAAACGAGCATATCTGGGGTCACGGTTGGGCATCCCACGAGTTTGAACTAACTAGAGGCAAGGTTACAGCAAATATGGAACGAAATGTTTCAAGATATAATACAGAACTTGTATGCCTCAATGCCCGATCGTATCGCATCGTGCATTCCGGCTATATATATATATATAAAGAGGGTTCAACAGGGTATTAAATCCTCCGTTCTTTTGCCTTTTTGTCTGAAATAAATGATCCTTTTTTTTATTTTCTAATCATTTACTTATATCAAAGTAGTCATTACGTATGTAAAATTTCGTTTCATTTTGACGACTCCTTCTTGGTGCGCTAATTTTTTTGTCCATGAGTGTATTTAAAATAAAATTTTTAAAGAATTTTAAAAATGATATTCTGCTCATAAAACTAAAAAAAAATGTCAAGTAATTAAAAAAATAATCTACAATGAAAATTGTAACTTTTTAAAAGAAATTCATTCAAAATTCGCTTCTCAACGTCTAATAACCATGGTTGGAAATACGGTCATGATACTTTTAAAAGAGTTTTTCAGAGTAACCGTTTATACTATATATTAAAAGGTATTGTGTCTCCAAATACTTAGATGATGGAATTTGGACCTGTTCATGTATTACCGTTTTCATAATATCTCGTGGATAGGCATTAGAAGACTTACTGTATGACATTAACATTAACAAATATAATTAATAATTTAAGCTAGGTATCAAAAAATTATATTCCAAAATAACAAATTAAGATTTATCATTAAATTTAAGAGAAAAAATCTCAAAATCTGAAAAAAGAGAGAGAGAGAGAGAAATATACCCTGCTTGGTTTGATTTTGATTATCATTGTTTTCAGATAATTAAAACAACTATTTGATTCTTAAGAATCAACTTCCAAAACTATTGGAGTTATTACCATAATACTTCTAAAATAAGACTTGATATTATTTTAATTTTTACTGTACAAAATATGCATTAGGGTTTATTTTCAAAGTATGTCTTATTTTTCATGCATAATAATTTTTAGATTTTAACCATGTTCACAAATCACATTTATTTACTTGTTCATGATCAAAAATTTACATTTATTCAAGCACCCCTCTTCACGGTATCTTCTTTTGAAACATCTTTGTAAAACTCATTTATGCTCACATGCGCTTAAAAAAGTCATCCATCTAGTCTTGTGTGGCTTTGAATTGTTTTTGTGGTTAGTCCAAGAGTAGTGTGATTGCAAGGGCATATTAAATGTTTGAATAATGTCTCTGTGTATACCTAAACTGTTTACTCTTCTGTGAGCAAGCCATTCATACATGATATTTAAGGGGGTATAGTACCTTTAGACGTTAAAAAAAATCAATTTTTCACGAAATTTTTTTAAAAAATAATATAGAATGTTACGAACATTTTAAAACAAATCGAGTTGAAATACGACAATAATTACGCTCTTAGCAAAAAAAAAATTTAAATGTCAAAAAAGACTTATCCTTAAAAAATGTAAGCAAAGAGATTTTTCATTAGTTTCTGTTTGGAATTTTTTGATTGGTTATTTGTTTTATTAGCATCACACAGTTCAAACAATATGAGGGCTATTGGCGACGTACGTGGTAATTTTAAACCAATGTCAAACGATGAAGATGATACTTGATTTGATACTTCACTCTCCGAACTCTGGATTTCGAATATACCATTAAATTTTTTTTGTATGATATAGAGCTATACAACATTATTATCGTTCAACAAACGATGAAGAGATGCTTTATTTCTTCTGATGTTCTGATTTACTAAATTGAAAAATCACGAGAAAATACTTTTTCAACAAATGTAGCATTATTATGACTACTGTTGCTGTGACTGTAGTTTAAACTATAATTAGAGAATTATATTCACTCAAACTATTAAAAAAATATCTGGTTAGAAAGACCCAAAACTAAAAAATAATCTTTCAAGTTTACAGCTTTGAAGTACTGACCAAAAATATTTCAGGATCTTCCAAAATAACAGTTGATATTGATGTAAAATTAAACAACAGCAAAAAATTTAAAGATTGAATTGCTAATTGTATACGTACTATAAAACATCTAGGTATTAAATTGGATTATTTCTCTCTCATTTCTACTTTTCAGACGGACAATGTGTGAATAAAGGGTGCAGAAATTAAGTCCATGTCTTCCTCGAATGAGGCTCGTGAAACTGAGAATGAGAAAATATCATGTACAAACACTTTATGAAAAAAGGTCAAAAGTATGAAATGAATATACTTTAAATTTAAAAGGAATTATTTTAAATAGAAAAACCCAAACAAACTGAGATTTAATCTTTAAACTTAATTTTCTCAGTTTCAAATTTTCCCATTTACTCACAAGATGAAAAAAAGTTCCTGTTGCAGAGCTATAATATTTTGTATGTATATATATATTGTACTTGTAGATCTCTATTCTGTATTCCTGAATTTTTGTGAATGGGTTCAGTAAATTTTATTTTGTAACATGATAAATAGGAAAAAAATAGTAATTTTAAATTGTTTTTAATTTTATTAATTTTAAAAAAATACTTAGGTAAGAGATCGATTTAAAATTTGAGGTGTGCAGAATACAGGCAATCTTTAGCTGTGTCCTTTACCGTGTAAGTTTTTTCTGAAGTTATTTTATGGGTAAAAGAAAGAAGACTAATTAGTTATTATTATTTTTGTGTTCCTATTTTATGCTTTAATAATAATAATAAACAATAATTCCGCTGCAAAAATTGTTCCAGGTTTTTTAAACTTTGTACTTTATTGTGAAAACTGTAAAAACTTATACTCAAATGAGCAAAATTTACTGGTTTATAAGGAATCGAAAAAGCATGTCAAAATATGCAATTTCAAGGTACTTCCTCCTCCCTTTACTCAAAACAATAATATTTGCCGAAATTTGATACGTTTAGTTGCTGACTGAAATTGTCGTACTCTGATCACCATTTTCGGTCCAACTTCTCCCAGAAGAAAGCTGTGAAATTGTGATGTCTGGAATGTTCGCAATTTTTTTTTCTGTGCTCGACGGAGCCTCGGAATCCTCCACAATTCTTTTCTTGTACTTGATGGAATAAATACCTCTTTTTGCCCTCATTTTTTATGAAAATGAATAATTTTACTTGTGCGTTGCAACATATGAAATATTGAATACAAGAGTTTTTAATCAGCCACAGTCACGTCTATTAGTTTTAAAATGGTCTCGTACATTGTACCTGGCACAGCCTAAGTCATTCTTCACCCCCACCCCCTCTCTCTTTCTCTCTCTCTATATATATTATTTTAAGTCTTTAAAAAATTCAAAATAATTCGAAATTAAGGACATAATTACTTGTCATTATTCCAAACGAGTGAAATGTAAGAGAAGGAATCGTCCATTTAAGCAGGCCGATTTCTTCGAAAAATAGTGTACTGATGTGGGGATTACAAGCATTTGTTTTAATGTATAGTAACAACTCTCAAGACTAAAATAAAACATCTCCCGTGGCTCTTTATCTACAAAAACTTCTTATTATCTTTGTCCCCTTTTGGATGGCTGACACCGGACATCGTAAGGGTAAAAGGATTGTCCGTTGTGACCTCACTCCGGGATGGGGAGAAAGTTACTAGAGAAAGATGAGGGAACATATTAAACTCCATGCTTTAACACACACTCCGGCCTCGAATCATTCAAATTTCAACATAAAAGAAAACTGTAATAAAATATAGAAAGAACAAAATAAAAAAATAAGGTACTTTAAATGAAATACCAAATTTACACCCAATAATATTCCCGAAAATATATCAAAAATTTTGTCACAAAAAAATATTTTTCAATTTCAATCCAAATGCCGCCCTTAAAGTTTGCCGCCCCGAGCAGAGGTCAGGTTTTTCCGGCCCTAGAGCCACCCCTGATCATGCTTAAGCTTATTTTCGGTCAAGGTCTTGTTTACATTGCAGATTTGGTTCATCATAAGAACAATATTAATGACCTCATACTCCTGAAGACATTTGCTTTCAATACAATTTTTAAACAAGTTGGACTGTCTATTAATTTTCTGAGGATCTATATGAATCTGTAAAACAAGTTTTATATTTTACAGTAGATTCAAAAACAATTCTCAGTAGTATGAGCTTAAGGTTTAAATAGACATATTTAGTTAACTACAAAAATATCTGGCAACACATTTGTTAAACAGCTGTTAGGAAAAATTCAGATAGCGCTTAGCCTGTGTTGCCTATATCCCCTTTCAACTTTTCAATCAATCAATCAGATAGCACTGTTGATGGAAGTTTCGAAATTACGATAAGCTTATGTAATTTTTCTGAAAATATCAATGATCTTCTAATATTTTAATAAAGGAGTAAAAATTAAAATGCTGCTGAAAAAATTTTCTTTTTCTTTAAGGCATTTTGCTACGATTTTCACTTATTCATCGATACCCAAACATGGTTTATTGTGTTATCATAAGATTCATAAATCAAAGTTATCGAGTGTAGCTAGAGGAAAATTCAATACATTAACGTCGAAGGACATAGAATTTTTCAGTTCTTTACTGGGATCTTCCGGAATAATTCAAAATGTTGAAGAACTAGACTCGTACAATGTAGATTGGATGAAAAGTCACAAGGGTAGATAAATTGTGATTTAAATAAATGCTATTTATTTAAAGATAACACTCTATATCTATCTCTTTTATTTATATTTTATCAATTGTAAAACAATTTTACGTATAAAAGAAATATTTGCTTTAGATGATTTGCTTTGAAAATAGTTCGCATACTAGCTTGGGAAGTCTGATCGTTTTATATTAAAAGAAGGATATTTAAAAGATTTTGTAATAACAAGTGACTGATATAAAATAAATTTGCGTAAATATTTGTAAGTTATTAGCTAATTTGTTATGAAAAAACATATAAAGTAATATTTGCTGAAATTAGGTGTTAGATTCGAAAAAATTTATTAGTTATTTACTTATTATGGTTCTTTTTTTTCTTTTTTTCCTCCTTTTTTTTTTTTTTTTTTTTTTTTTTTGGGGGGGGGAAAAACCAAATTGGTTAATTCTCAAATTTTGGAAAATAAATTTTTTAAAATTTGGGGTTTTTTTTAAATTTCTTAAAATTTTTCCCAAAAAAGAAAAATTATTACAAAACTTTTTTAATGGGCTTTAAATTAATTCCCCAAAAAAGTGGGTTTGGGTTTTTTAAATTTTAACCCTTTTGTGTTTTTGGGCCAAGAGTTTGGGGGGTTTTTTTAAAAATTTTGGCTTTTTTTAAAAAATTTTTAAATTTGGGGGAAAAACTTTTAAAAAACCCCCCCATTGTGGTTAAAAATTCTATTCCATCAAAAGGAAATTTTTTTTCTTGTTTTTAAAAATGACCCTTTTTGTTTTTCCAAGAGTTAGGTTGTAAGCCTTCAAAATTTTCACCCCTTTAAGGGGTTTTTGGTTTGGTGTAAACTTATTTTTTATTTAAAAGGGGGAATTTTTTTGCCCTTTTTATTTTTTTTGTTTTTTAATTTTGGGTTTTTAAGATTAAATTTTTATTAAAATAATATAATTTATTAAAAAAGAATTATTTTTTTTATTTTTTTAAAAAAATTTTTTCCATTGATTTTTTTAAAAAATTTTTTAAAAAGAATATTTTTCCCCAAAAGTTTTTATTCCAAAGTTATTTTTTAAATTTTTCATTTTTTTGATATTTTAAAACAAAATTTTTTTAAAAATCTTATTTTTATAATTTTTTTTTCAAAAAACTTTTCTTCCATTTAAAAAATTTTTAATTACATAAAAATTTTTTTTTAAAAAAAAGGTTTATTAAAAATTTTAAGAATTTTTTTTCAAAGCTTTTTTTTAATTTATTTGTAAAATTTAAAAAATTTTTTTTTAAAAAAGGGGTTTTTTAAAAAAGAAAAAATTTAAATTTTTTAGTTTAAAATTTTTTTTTTGGGTTTTATTTTTGAAAAAGGGTTTTCAAAATGTTTTGAAAGAAAAAATTTAAAAAATATGTTTTTATTTATATTAATGATATATATATATAAAATTTTATTTAATGGGGGTTTTCAATAGTTAAAATTTTTTAGAATAGTTTAAAAATTTTGCTTTATTTAAAATTAATAATTTTTTTTTTAAATGTTTATCGTAAATATACAATGATAGGAATTATTACCTTTTTTCTTACTTTTAAAGGGAAAAGTAGTTTGGCTCTTCGACCAAGGACAACTGAAGAAGTATCTGAAATTTTAAAGTATTGCAACAAACAAAACTTGCAGTTTGTCCACAAGGTGGTAATACTGGTCTAGTTGGTGGCAGTATTCCCATATTTGATGAAATTATTGTGTCTACTAGTTTGATGAATAAAGTTATTCATTTTGATGATAATACAGGTAGAACTTTGTTTTGGATTTTTATTATGCAAATTTTAAATTATATTTTAAACTTATAATTACATATATAAAAAAAAATTTGGGATACTTGCATATTATTGCAACAATTGCCAATGTTCCCAAAATAACTACCGTTGGGAAACCCCAATTTCGCATATGGGGGTAAGGGGCTTTAATCAGCAATCGCGGTTTTTTTTATTTTCGCCAATTTGGGGTTTTGAAAATTTTAAAATACCAAATTTTGCTGTTTAAAAAATGATTAAAGTTTTTTTTTATTAAATTACAATTTTTTAATTAGAAATGTTAAATTAAACAATGGGAAAAATTTCACTAGCAATTCGGGTGGCAGTTGGGCCAGCTGGTTTTCAGGATTTTATATGCACACCATTTTTTCAATGAGATATCTAATTAAGACTATGTATTAACCTGATATTAGAGTATAAATAATAATGTATTCAAGTAATATAAACTTAGCTAAATTTATTAGTTTTGTAAATTTCAGATTCAAAACTTTTTGTCTTTTTTATTTAAAACAAACTAAATACCGTAAAATCCAGTGCATAATGTGCACTTTTAAGGCAAAATATAAGATCAAAATTTATGGATGCATGTTATATGCCGAGTATAAAAATGAAAACTTTAAAAATAAAAAAAAAAAGGAAATGAGGATAAATCAAAATTAGATTTCTCTTATGTGCTTAAAGGGTTGAAGCTCTAGAAGTTTTAGTTCCTCTCTTCTATTTTTCCTTCTGGGATAAGGCCTTGAATAAATGATTAAAAAACATAAGAGCATTACTCATGTACATTTAAAGTTTCTTCATAAAAAAAGGGGGTGTGTGTTATATGGCAGATATTCCTAAAAATTAAAAAAGGCTGCTTGAAAGTATAGGTGTATGTTATATGCCAGATTTTATGATATTTATATTTTAATATGATCATATTAAATCTTTGATTACCAAGGTATAAAAATCAATTATTTATTAGCTATATTATATTTCTATTTGGTGAACCTTTTGAATTAACCAGTCGTTACTTTGAAATGCTTCTGTATGCTTATCAGAAATTCTTATTTCCTTTCTATCATATATTTTCTCTTTAGAAAGAAGTAATAACATGATACATGCTTATGGAAATTCTCAATATTTTACTCAAAATTTTATTTAAAATTTTTTTTAATAAGGGGTTTTTCATAATAAAAAGTTGGGTTTTCCTTTCCCCCAATAAAAGTAAACAAAAAGGTTAAGGGTTTTCCTCAATTTTTTAAAATATTTTTCCTCAGCTTTAACTGTCAATTAATTTAACCCCCCCTAATCATAAAGAATAGTTGAGTTTTTTTTCATCCAAAACCATTTTTATAATTAAGGGAACACATTACTCTAAAAATCATCAAAATATCAATTTTTTTAATCACTTATTTTAATTCTGCAATTTTTATAAATATGTGTAAAAAAATTTTTTTGGGTCTAGTTTTTTTTATAGCTAAGGCCTATTTTACGAAGTACGAAAAAAACCGATCAAATGTCTGATGTCTGCATTCAGCTCTTTCATATATTTTACTGACCATTAAAACTTTAAATGGCTTTTTTCTCTGGTTTTTATTTTTCACGATATTCATGTATTTAAAATGCTTAATTTTTTAATATTGTCAATATACTTAATTGGGAATCTTTTACTGGTTGTTTTGTATGATATGTTGAGGATTCTGTGCTAGAAATAAGGATTTATATGAATAGTTATTTTTTAAAAAATCATCAAAGTTAAATATAGTTGTTTCATTACTGTTTTTTTTTAGTTGACATGAAAAAAAATTGTTAAAATAAAAATATCACTCCTAATACCATTTTCATGCACAGAATTGTGAGGAACACTTCTAAGAATATTATAAAAAAATTGTTCAGAAATGTTAAAGTTTGTAAGAGTAGTAGGTATTTTAAAATATTGATATATTTTTAAAAATATAAAATTTAAAACAATTGTTTATTTAAAAATGGTTTTTCTTCTAAAATGTGTATTTTATGTATGTTCAAATAGGGTAGATATAAACATTTTCATATATATAAAAGAAAATTGTACACAAGGGCACTATGTTCTTTTAAATGGGTAATTGATATTCTTTTGTGATATTTCATAAAATAATAACTAATTTAGCAGCAAAAATTCGATGTTCTCTTTATTGCTTTTAAAAAATACCAGAAGAAGAAAAGAGAAGTAACTCAAGTGTTGAGTGGAATTAATAATTATGATTACTATCTGTGGGATCAGAGTAGTAAATTCTTTGAAAGTCATGCAATATTTTAAGCTTTTTTTACATATCCTTTATTTATTATGCTTATAAATTATGTTTTTGTTTATTAATTGTTCAAAGTTCTTCAAATTTTAAATAAATACAATAATTAAGATTTTTCTTTGAAGGGTTTTGCAATGCCAGTCAGGCTGTATCTTGGAAACATTGGAAAACTTTGCTAATGAAAAAGGTTACACTGTACCGGTAGATTTAGGAGCTAAAGGCAGCTGTCACATTGGTGGGAACATTTCAACAAATGCTGGTGGTTTGCGTTTTATTCGTTATGGATCATTACATGGAAATATTCTTGGACTTAAAGTGGTTAGTTTTATTTGATCAAAATTCACTAATTCAGATCTTTTTATCATTTTTAAATTTACGTCACTATAAAACATTTAATACACTGTTATTTTTATATGTTGTTTGTACTGACTGTAGGAAACATGCTTATTTAAGTGTATTTAAAATGTTTTAAATTAAAAAAATTTGAATTTTTTAAAATTTATGTAGAAGGGAAATTTTGACAGTATAAATAAATATCTTATTTCAATTTTGCATATTTTTGTACTAAGAAATTGTATTAAGTAAATAAAATATTATGCATATAAAATTTTTTTATTATAGGTTATTATTGTAATTAAGGATTCTTATGACTGTTTTATAATTATTCAGTGTTATTATCAACAGTGTAGATCAGGGGGTGTCAAACACGTGGCCTGTCGACTCTTTTAAAAAATTTTTGCATATCAGGTTTTTTTAATTTTGGAACCTTTAAACATATAAATCTACAATATATCTGCCTGTTCCTTTCTTGTTTTAAAAGAAATCCCTTTTAATAACAGAAATGACCTTTAGATTAAAAATGTTTTTTATATTTTATTAAAAGTTTTTGTTTGATTTTATTGTAATAAATTACATTTAGTTAAATTCTGAAATGCTTTATGCGTATTCTTAACTATGGATGGTACATCGATTCTTCGTGTGTGCAACTTTTATTTCTCTTCCTCTTTCTCTGTTTGGAGAGTCCAATCAACAAGAGGCAGTCAAAGATGTTTTTGGAAGTTTAAAAAAATATTCAAGGCGGTTAAGATAAAGGGTAGTGTATATTTAATCATTTGTGAGTGAAAAGGGTATTTTGATTTTTATTCATATTAAACTAAAAAGTTATTTATTAAGGAATATAATGAAATTTCAACAATTAGTGAAGAAATATCAATTCAAGAGGAACATCATTATTTTCTAGATTATTAGTTATTTCTAGTTATTTTCTTAAGACACAAATCATGAAGCAAATGATATATGACCAATACTTTACAAAATTTCATGAAGACAAGCCAAAATTGTAGATCAATTCCTTAAAAACAATAAAGCATACTCATTAAATTTGTTGCAGACTATACAAATGCTGTAATAATATATTATCACATTTAATCGCGAAAGATTGAAATCATTTACTGAAAGGCACTGGTGAGAATAGTTCTGAGTGGGCTACATATCAAAATTTCTGGCACACCCTTTTGGGCACTTCTTAATATATTAACAAAATTGCCTCATGTGTGTTGGGGCCCCTGTAGCTTGTGTGGGGGTCCCATTTCATTGGTATAGTGGTAACTACACCTTTGCTGAAAGAAATATATAAGTGAATATTTACTTAAAACAGCAGAATTATTATGTCCAGCTCAAACAAATCAAATTAAAAGTGTAAGTTTAAGGCGAAATATTGTAGCTAGCAGAGTTGATGAAATAGCTGAGAATTTCACAAATCAGCATAATTCAACAATATCAACAGTTGAAGCCTACTTTTTTGCAATATTAATGAAAGTACAGATATTTGAAATTTTGCTCATTTAGTCATTTTTATTCACAGATGCAAAGTTAATTAAAAAATGTATTAAGAACTCTTGGAAATCATTTATATTCATAATACAACCATTGAGGGTTGGTATTTTGAATATACTTATAGATGTTTTAAAGAAATAAAAGTTACCATTGGAAAAGTTGGTTTGTTTTGTATGATGGTGCGCCTACCATGGCCGATATTACTAAAGGAGTTGTTGCAAGATTAAAAGAAATATGCAAACAGCATGGTAATAAAAATTTTGAACAGTTTCATTGTTTTATTCATTGGCGGCAGGTACTGCCAAAGTTTTAAATATAGGACATGCTTTTAAAATAGTCACTGAAATTTTAAATTATATTCAGAATATATAGACTTAATCATCGCCACTTTGCTTTATTTCTAGAAGATAAAGAAAGTGAAGGCATCTACTTTATTATATGGAAGTTCAACAGCTTTAAAAAATTTTATTATATTTTTTAAAAATTATAATGTTACATCATTTTGAATTTTTCTGCTGCAGTCATATGTACACACCTCACTCAGATGGTGCATTAACTGCCACAAATGTTACATGCCTTTCCAAAATATGAACTTTTGCATTACGTTGCTATCTGTAAAACTATTCTGAAGGTTTTAGAATTCCATATAATGACCTTTGACACCTTTTGTGATAGTTTTACTTATTTCAGAGAAGAATTTACTTATTTATGTCTTTACTTTTCCCCTAGTATGCATCCCATAAACTACTCACACTTGTGTGTAAAACAGTGATGCTAGAGAGCAAATCGCACAACTTTTCCTTTCTTTAATTTCTGATTGTCATTGACATAGGTTTTGCCTAATGGTGAAATTCTCGATTGCATGAATACAATGCGAAAGAACAACACTGGATATGACCTGAAACACATGTTTATTGGTTCAGAAGGCACCCTTGGAATTGTGACTGAAGCAGCCATTCTTTGTTACCCTAAAAGCACCGAAACAGCTGTGGCTTTTCTTGGTACTACTTGGTACTACTGTCCATTTTTGTCCTGAAACTACTATAACATTTACGGGTATAGTAAAGTGAATATCCATTGCTAAACTAATTTTTACATCTTATTTATCCCCAATAATATTAGCTTAGTATATATGTTAAGTAAATGCTTTAGTTAAATTCTTGAAAATTTTATAATTATTTTATTAAAAATATGTATACACTTTTTAAAAAATCTTTTTCTGTTTTACATATTGTATGATATTTCGTTGTAAATTCAAGATTTCTTTTTCTTATTAAATTATATTTATTATTTTAATTGAAACATTCAAATATGTATAAAAGTTTCTTTGAAACAACCTTTTCCAACATTAAAATTATATTCTCTGTATAATATGAATGTTCATATTTTTGAGATTTGTAAGTTAAGATATTTTGCAATTCAAAAGAAATTACAAACTCATTAGTGACTTTGTGAACTGACAAGAAACTTAATTTGGTTATTTTTGCAATTTATATTTTTATTATGTTTTACTCACACATAAACAATAATATGATGAAAGTTTTTTAATATAAAAAAAGTTTTATAATGAAAAAGAAAGCAAAATCAGATGGTTTATATTTACATTTGTACTATCCTTAAACCAACATTCTTATATTTTTCTTGATATTTTTTATCTTTAATTTTTTTTCATTTTTTGATTTTTGTTCACACTGCAAATTTATGGGATATATAATGTCTGGATCATTTTTCTGATTGATTTTAAATCGAAAATAAAAAGTTGATTATTTTATCTGCACTTGGGAGAAAAAACAATGATCAGGAAAGTGATAGTTAAATAAAAAACATATAAATTCACTTTTTCTCAAGTATTTGTTTTGTTCATACAGATGTACAAAATTATTATTATTGTATAATTAATTGTAAATGTACCAAAGCACTGCAAAAAGCTACCAGGTTAAAAACAGGAATATGGATAATCTTAAAGTACCATGGTTATGCTCTTATTATTATTATTATTTAAGCTTGTTTGTTGCTTATTTCATTAAAAGACATTTCTCTTTTAGGGTGCAATACTTTTCAGGATGTATTAAGTACTGCAAAAATGGTAAGACAAATGTTGCCAGAACTTCTGTCATCATTAGAAATGTTAGATAATCAGTCAGCTGATACTTTGAGAGATAATTTAAAACTGACCGTTCCAATTGCTACACATCCATTCTATGTTTTAGTAGAGATATCTGGTAAGTTTTATTTTCTTATTTTTAATGGCATCAATTTGTTATTTAATTTGTAAACATTCCTCAGTCAGGTCAAGTTTTGAGAATTTCTACCTTTTCTAAACTTTTATTAGTGAAACTCAACCCATTTTTAACTATTTCTGAATTTTTATATAAAGATGTCCTAGGGAATATTTAAAGCAGTATTTATGCGTCTCTATAAAAATAATTGTTTTTAATTTTTTTTGTATACATTTAAGATGTATACGTATATCTGATATAGTTGTAAATTCATATATAATTTTTTTCATTTTTTAAGTACAAAGATAGCTTAAAAAAATGCTTTTTTCATGTTACTTAGTTTTACTATCATATTTTGTTTTTACTATTAAATTTAGAAAATTGCATTTTTCTTCATTGTGTATTGCAAAAAGACTACATTTAATATAAAAAACCTTTGATTTCTTAAAAAATAAAACTAAATGAAAAATTTATATTTGAAAATTGAAATTCCTTCAAAACTGTGTAACCAGTTTTTGTGTTTCATGTAATTTTGAAAAATTGATTGAAATTATTAAAACTGATTTATTTTTGTCATTTTAACGGAGCAAATATTAATATTGGTAGATTGTTCTTGTACATTTTTTTTTTTTGGTGTTTTCATTAGGGACTGATGCACAGTATAATGAGCAAAAGTTGAATGAATGTTTAAGTCTTTTGATGGAAAAGAATCATATTAGTGATGGAACAATTGCCACAGAACCTAGTCGTATAAAGGTATTTAATTATTCTCTATGCTGTTGACTAAGGAGTTTTGAATAAATGACTTATGAATTACATGCTTTTTAACTAATAACTGGAAAAATCTACATCTGACACAAATTAAACAAACACTATTCATGTAAAAATGTAACGAATAAAATATGTCCTATTCCCAATCAGCATTTTAACTGAACATTGATTGTAAAATGTGTTTTTAAGGCCCTATCACACGTACATGTTTCAAGCAATTTTCCTCAATTTTAATTTTCTCAGTTGCCATGCCCCTTTTGAACAATTTTTTTCTACGGGAGCCAAAAAAGTTGTTCCAAAGAAATTGCTTGAAATTCCAGCCAATGGGGTTCCTTTTTGCACCCCACGCCCTAAACAAAATGGCGGCCCCGGGTTTGCCTAACACTTTAGATATACCAAAAATATTTTAATGGGTATAATATTTTAATGTATAATATTTAATGGTGTATTATATTTTTAGTGTATAATATTTTAAATAGAATGGGTTTTTTTTTTTTTTAAAACAACAAAAGCTCGTGAAATGAAAGAAAAAATTCGGGTGTTGTTTTCCAAAGCAGAAAAGGAGAATTTTTTCAATGTAGAAGAGCTGCTGACCAGAGCATGTCATTTTTCTTTGCAACCTTCCCCCTCAGTTTGGGCCAAAAAATTTGGGCGAAAAAAATTTCATAAAAAATAACCGGTAAGGGCCCTTTAAAACTTAAGCAATTTAAACTTTAAAAGCAATATTGCCAAATTTAATAAAATATAAACCAGCATAAATGAAAATTTTTCATGTAGTTTAAAACAATAAATGTTAATTTTTATTTATTCTGTTTCTAAATTTGGAAAAAAAACTAATCACTTTTTATTTCAAATAGGTATATGATTTTTTGATAAATAAATGTAAACTTTTGTTTCATTTTTAATTAGCTATAAGTTTTCAACATTTTCTGTAGCATCAAAAATTAAAAATTGTACGCTAATTCTTCATTTATAATTTTTTGTTCCTAGAAGTAATATTTAAATAATGGTTTGTTGCAATTTCATTTATACTTCTCAGCTTTTTATTCAATCTAATTACAATTTCTTGTTATGTTGACAGGCTATTTGGTCTATACGTGAAAGGATAACAGAAGCACTGCTTAAAGAAGGCCATGGCTACAAATATGATATATCCTTACAACTCTCTGATTTTTATAAAATTGTTGAAGTAATGAGAGAACGTTTAGGTCAAAAAGTTACTCGTTGTGTTGCATATGGTCATCTAGGAGATGGAAATTTACATTTTAATGCAACGTCTCGTACTTTTGATCCAGAAGTTTTAGCCCTTATTGAACCTTTCATTTATGAGTGGACATCTGAAAGAAAAGGGAGTATTAGTGCTGAGCATGGAATTGGTTATAAAAAAAGAGATTATTTGCATTATAATAAAACAAATGAAGCTATAAATTTAATGAAATCAATGAAGGCTTTAATAGATCCTCAAGGAATACTAAATCCCTACAAAGTTTTACCATGAATATAAATCTGATACTATGCAATATTAAAAAGGAATTTTGTCCCCCTTTTATTCAACTTTGATTTATATCTAATCTTATTTCCTCAAAATGGTATATTTTTTGCTAGAATTTAAAGTACCAATATAAATTTGATATTTTTGATGCAATTTTATGAATAAACACATACTTTCATTACAAATTATTCTTAAATTTGTAGTATAAAATGAAATTTTTTAGTATTATTGTTTTTATATCATTCTGTTTGCAATTTGTGACAATAATTAAATGTTTTCATAGTCCACCAGTAATTTACAAATATATTGTTTCATAGCAAGATATTGTATTTTCTTTTGTTGAACTCACGATTTAGTACTTAACTTTTTTAATAAATATATTTTTTGTAATCATGAAGGAAAATGTGATTTTACTTTGCAATTTTTTAAATTTTACAAAACTGAAGTAGTTTTTAAACCCGACTTCTTTTTTTAAAATAAAAGAAATTGATCCATTTTTTTATCTTTATTGATTTATGAAAATTTTTTATTGACATTTTTGCTAATATTTTAGTTGATTTTTCTTTTCATGAATAAGTAACAGATTAATTGCTCCCAGAATGAAATAAGTAGACCACCAAAAAATCAGTATCTGCATATTCCCCCTAATCTGGCAACTAATGGCGTAGTTTTTTTTTGACTTATATGCCAATTGTGGCTACATACAAACTTCACATTGCTACATTCGTTTTAAAAGATGGTTATAGTGGTTTTTCTAATTGGTTAAATGAACAGGAATTAAAAGGATATGGTGAAAGTTTGTGACCATTTTTGCTACAAAATTTTTTCTTCTGAATGAATCAGTGTTAATGCCATTTAGTTGCCTTAGATACCAAAATTTTCCCGGGAACCACACTTTTTCATGTTTCTTATTAAATTCAGGCTGAGTTTTTCTTTTTAATTTTTGCCCTTTTTAACAAAACAAATTTATTGCTTAGGATGGAACATCTGAAATATTTAAAATTAAATTTCTTTTAATTATTACCATAAGATAAAATATCTGGAAATTTTTTTGAAATTTTTTTTTTATTATCGTAATATATTTAAACTATTTTTCATATTTTTGTATTTAAGTAAATTTAAAATTAAAACCCTTTTTTAGTATTTTTTTTCATGTTTTTTAACTTCAAAGGAGTTGATATATATTCTAAATATTTCAGTCATTTAAATTTCAAATAAAAATGTTATTCTCATAATGAATTTTAAAAAACAATCTGACCAAAAGTGAAAATGTATATTTTGTATTTCAAATCGTAAATTTAATGAAATTAAAGCACAAATAAATTCATATTTTTAAACTTTTTTCCAGTTGAAAATTGTATATCTGTTCTCAAGTTATAAATTATCTGAAGAATAAAATTAACCTTTCATTTAAAGGCCTCTACATATAGTTTTTAAAAGTCAAAATTTCTTTGTATTTATTTAAATATTATTTTTTTTATACAACAAATTTTAATTTTAATGATAAGGTTACAGATGGTAGTTTATAAAAAAAACTTTGTAGAGAATATATAAAAGATTTTTTTTAAAACCAAAAATTCTATTAATTAAAAAAAGTTAAATTGAAATTTAATTTTTAAAAAATTTTGATATAAATGGTATTTCCCCTAATTGTCTCAAAAAATTTTTTTTAATAGAAATTTTAATTTTACTTTTAACTCAAAATTTTCAACATTTTTTATGTTTCTTTATATATAAAAACTTTAATCTGATTGCATATTCATATTTTCTATAGATGTAATTTTGTGCAAAAAATTTTTTATGGAATAAAAAAGAATGATGGGAAAATAAAAAAAAATATCATGGGATAAAAACATGCCCAGAAGGAGGCTAAAATTAAGAAAAATAATTGAAGAGCTTGAGATAAAATAATGATTTTAAGATTTTCATTTTTTCCCCTATTTTCAATCATTTATTAGATTTCTGACTTCATATAAATTAAAACATTAATAGATGGAGGGAAAAAAAATTTGTATGTAAGTTTTAATTTAATTTATAAAAATGTAAAAATTTTCATTTTAGTTTTTTTTTAAAATTTTTTTTAATTAGTTTGAAAGCAATAGATAGGTGATCCTCATACATATTTTCTACTAGAGACATTGAATATTTCTAAAGAAACTAAGATTTTATTTTTTTAAAAATACTTTGAATTTTTTTCATAATGCTAATTTTGCTCAGAAATTTTTTTAAAATTAAGTATGTTCCTGAAAAGTTCACACATTTAATAAATAAATGTTTGCAAAATATGCATAAACACTAAAAATTGAGACAAAGTAGTTTTTTTTTTTAAAAAAAAAAAAATATGACATGACCCAGAGATAATATTTAAAACTAAAATTTATAGAGAGAATTTACTTTAAAATAAATCTGATAATGATATATTTTTAATTAGGCCAAAAATTTCACCAACGATTCACCATAAGTAAAAAAACTGTATAAAAAGGGTTTGGTCAAAATTATTTATGTTTTCCCCTGAGAGTTTGTTGAAAATAATCAGTTCATCTACAATTATCCCAAAAAATTTCCAATGTAATAAGATCTAAAAAATAAATTTGAATTAAAATTTTTTATTACCTGTTTTGTAGGTAAATTAAAAAAAGTTTTATATAAACCCACCTGTTGTATATCCTTTTTCATTATATTCAAAAAGAAAATAAGTGTAAGTTAATAATAGCTTTTTTATTTTTATATAAGTTCATCAAAAATACAGTATGACCCCGCCCGGGGGTTCCATAAAAAGTAGAGCATAATGCAAAAAAAGCTCTAAACTAGGCTATCTTAACAGTAAATAATGGGGTTGGGGGAAGAGGGAAGAAAATTGGTTAGGTATTATATTTAATAATTATGTTTTTTTAATAAAAATAAAACCAAACATTTATTTTTTACAAAAAAAAACCATATAAAGGAATATATAATATATATAAAACAAATAAAATTTTAGTCGTAAAATTTCTATCTATTCTGTTTTTTCCCCAATTTTTTCCCCTTTTTGTCAAGAAGGCATCTTGGAAGTTGCCAAATTCAATGCTGCACTAATTTGAAATTGCTTTTACCAGAATCAATTTTTAACCTTCCCTTTTTGTTTCCAGTGAAATGCCTTTTCTGGTTGCTTTTCTTGTTTTTCCTTATCACCCGATAAAAACAAAGATCATAATATTTGTCACTGTTTTAAATCGTTATAGTACTATATAAATTTGTACTTACAAAATGTCAACAAATGTTTAAAATGAAAAAGGCCCAATAAACCGCAACCCAAACAAAAACACAACTACACTTTTTTGATATTTTATGTACATGTTTTGAAACCTACAATTTTGGGAACCCGATTGAAAAAAAAAGAGCTAAACCTAAACAGGCGGGTCTTACTGTACTCATCATTTTTATATATACCCAAAATCTTGGTTAACTACTAATCATATAGAATTAATCATGTTCATTAATATATTAATCAATAAATTGTTTGCTTGCTGTTAATATTAAAAAACAGTTTTTCAAATTAATATGATGTATGAATAATTTGAAAGTTAATTTTTGAAAAATTATTTTCAAAAAAAATTTAGAAAGATTTTATGGGGTGACTTTTGATTTGTGTTTTGGGGATAATTTTTAACAAGGAATTTAAAAAATTTAACCCCCAAAAATTTTTTTAAATAAAATGGCAATACTAAAATAATTAAAATTTCCCGCTTAGAATTAAAAAAAAATTCATAATTCTACTCTTACATATTCTGCAGAAGTCCAAGTTCAGACTTATGAAACAAAAAATTTTACGAATTTTTTAAAATTCAAACACATTCTTAAGTGATACAATTTTAATTGAAATACAACATCACAGGAAATAATTTTTTAAAATTTCCTGAAATTAAAATGTGATTTATTTCTTCCTTCTAATTAAAGCATCAGAAGAAAAAAAATAATCAAGATATATATATATTACAGAACTTAAATTTATATTGATATATGGTCAAAAAATTTTAGGTTTCAATATAACTGAGTTTTTAAGTGCTTTGTTAAATAACAATAAATGTATTTGTATAGAAGAATAAAAAATATTACCAGCAATTCTCATTTAAATAGATGTAAAATTTCAATATTTTAATTTTTAAAACGATTCTTCCTTTTTTTTATAGAACTATTGTGATGTTTTTTAAAAAAGTTGTTTATTATGGAATCTGTGTGGAAAAATCCTGTGACAAAATTTATGATTTTCATATATTTTTTTAAAGGGTTTTTCCCCCAAACTTTCTCATTTGCTTTTTTTTTAAAATTTTATAACATGGGATGAAAATGAATTCCTCAAATGTTTAGTTTATTTTAAAATTTTTACTAAATTTTAAAAAATTTTATTTTAATAGAATCTGTTAGACTGAAGATTTTTCATATGAATTATAAAAATTTGTATAGAACTAAGAAAAATTACATTTTTCAAATTTAGTTCAATTTTTCTTTTATTTATATATTAGAATACAAACATTCCATATGTTTGATGTATTTAATTTCTGTATACTGTTAATCATACACTTAAAAAAATTTAAATTCCCTCAATTAAAATGTTATTCAGTTATATTAATATAAAGGAATATATATATATAAATTAGAAGCTAAGTTTCTTTTTAAAATTTTTCAAATTTTAAAATTACATTTATTTTTTTCCTACAATACTTTTTAATGTAACATTTAAAAATAACAAATACTACATTTTGAAAAAAAAATTTTGTTTAATAAAACTCTTTTTTGGAACAAAAACAAAATTTTCAAACGTTCATTATATACACATATAAATATTTTACATTATTCTAAGACTAGAATACTACATGAAATTTTACAATATCACAGTCACTAAACCCGATCAACAAAAACATTTTTAAATGTACAATTTTTCAAAAAATTAAATCTTTGGCACAAAAGTTCAATCCCCTTCAATTGTTGACCAGATCCTGGGTTGTTGGCCCCCACAAACCAGATCCGTTGCTGACCACCACAGCATCCACTACCTGCTTGATTAAAACCCCCCTCCCGTCGATGTTTTCATCAAAAAGGATTAATTTGACTGCACTTCCTTTTTAAATTGTGCTCAATTTCATCTTTCTCACTAAGGTATTTTTTACCACGTATTACTGAGTGCATGTTTTTCCCCTTTTTCCTTGTCTGATGAGCTTAATTTATTTTTTGGTGCTGACTCTGAGCTTTCTTGACTAGTATACATAGCTTTCGAGGTTGTTTCTAGAAGCAACCTCTTTTTTCGCATCTTCTTTTCAAATTGTTTGGTTTTATTGAGCATCCTCTCAATATCTTTTTGGCCTTTGTCATTTGGTGGGTACTTTGAGACTTACCAGAACTCTTGTAAGAGCAGACATTAGATTCCAGGCATCTAAATCAAAAGTCCCCTTTATTTGTGGTAAACCCCGGGGGCAGGTGGAATACCAGAAAGCTGGGAAACTACCGGAGGAAATTTTCTTTTTTCATAGCTCTTGCCCATAGACTTGAATATCCACACCAGGCTGGTTTGGGTATGTGAAATACCGGGGAAATCTTGCATGGAAATTTTTGAATTTCTTTCAATGATCTTGGGCCTCCACCAGCTGTTTCCCCAAATTTCCGAACAGAGGAGCCACATCTACTAATAGAACATCTTTTTAAACTTGTCATCAGTACGCCAGTCAATACAGCAGCGGGCTGTGCTCCATATGCTACTGTTTTCTGGGTTGATAGACATACACGTTCTTGCCATTGAAGAAGTCACGGAGCATTTTCTGGATTTGGGAATTGAGTTGAACCTCCCAACCGACCACATCATGGATGCTGCTCTTGTCCATCTTGGCATCCTTAAAGCGTTCTACAGGTTCCAAAGTGGAACGGAAGAATCCCTACAAATTTTTAAATCTTGTCGGATCTTGGAATAGAAGTCGTGCCTTCGAACAGAGCATCAATTTCATGCTTTTGAGCTGCTGGAGGGTTTCGTTTTGCCCCTCGCAAGCTGTCCTCAGTCTTCGTGAGAACCTTCATTGGATCTAAGGTCTTTTGGGGGTTTTGCTTGAATTTTCTACAAAGTGATTCAATTTTGTTGAAAGTCTTCTCCCCCAGATGGTTGGCTGTAAAATCTACTTTAAAAAGGGGTCCTTCATCATTTGTCAGGATAGAAACATCAAAAATTCCACCACCCAAAACAAAAGTAAGAACATTCTTTTTTTTCTGAGATTCTTTCGAGTCCATAACCGGCGCGCGGGGTTCATTGATGATTCTCAGTACATTCAATCCAGCAATTTTTCCAGATCGTAGCTTTTTCCCTGAGAGTCATTGAAGTAGGCTGGTACTGTAATGACACATCGGGACTTTTGTCCCAAATACATCTCAGCAGTCTCTTTTTATCGTTTGCACCATTCACTTATTTCTTCGGATTGGGGTTTTTCACCTTTAAATTCTACTTTTAGTTTTGGTTTTCCTCCCCGATTGATGACTCTGAAAGGCCAATGCTTTAAGTCTTGTTGGATCTTTTGGGTCATCATATTTTCTAAGGTCGTTTTGCATCGAAGATTGTTTTCAGGATTCATGGCAACTTGGGACTTCGCTGCATCTCCGTAATCTTTCCGTTTCCCGGGAAGGCGACGTAGCTAGGCGTTGCGGTTGCCGGCGTTGGGGGAATGATTTCCACATTTCCATGCTGGAACACACCAACACGGGAAAATTGTTCCCCAAAACGTTCCAATTGCAGGCGCTTTACCACTTGGCATTTTAAAAAAAAATGACTTTCACCCAAATCAGGAACTTATTTAAAAAATTCAGATCTCTAGAACACGAGGAAAAAAAATTTTAAAAATAGATAGTCTTTTAGTAAATCTCAAAATATAGCCGTTTAAAAAGGTTCAAAAAATTTAGTATTCGCAGAGTAAAAACGTCAAAACACTGTAGATCCTTTGCTCAGCGCAAAAATAATTTTGCAATTTTTGTTTTTCTTTTTTGAGTATGACCGAGGCCCTCGCTCTCCCATTTAAAAACGACGGAAGAAAAAAAGAAAATCTCGCTCTTGCGGATGTTTTAGCGTTTCGATCGTGTGCCATCTGAATCGCATTGACGCGAATTTTCTCGGGAAAATTACATCCGTTTGGTGCGAGTAAAAAAGTGGTTCGAATTTTTTTGGGTCCGGAAAAAAAAAATTCGATATATTCTGCCATCTATGAAGTAAATGTTAACCATTAGCCTTGTTTTGGGGGTTTGGGTTAATTTTTTAATTTTTAGGAATTAAATTTACAAAATGGAGAAATATGACTAGAAAGAGATAAACGGGTTTTAAATTTTATTTTGGAATATTATATATTCCAAAAGGGGTGGAAGATTTCGATAATTTTTAGTTTCAAATTTTTAATTGAATTTTCCTTCTTTTTAAATGAAAAAAGGGCATCATTTATTTCCATTTTAAAACACTAATGGGAAAAAAATTTTGGTAAATCTTTTTACAGGTTATTGAATAAGAAAAAAAGAAATGAAAGCTGTATTCAAAATTTTTGATTTTTGTCTAACGATTTTTTAAATTCATGTAGTAATTTGAAACTTTGTTAATATTGATTCAATTTTTTGAAGCAAATTTTATTGAATACTATTAAATCTTTTACAGGGCCAAAATTTTTATGTTGTATTATTTTTTTCCCGGGCATATAAATCATGAAATATTTTTGGGGATGTTTTAAGTTACTGAAATTAAAACAAAATATCTATATTTTAAAAAAGTAACAAGAAAAAAAATTTACACATTTTTTTGTTTATAATAAAAATTCGAAGTAATTTATGCAAAAAAAAGGCATTATATTAATTAAATATCCCAATTTTTTTCATATTTTTTTACAGATACAATTCAATTTGTTTGAAAAAAAAATACCGAATTTTCCATTGTTGTGGTTCCCAAATGGGGTGGGTGAAATTCATAGTAATTATAAAGTGATGATTGTTTTTTGAAGGGAAGGTTTAGCTAAAATTTTTTTAAAATTTAAACCGGTTTAATAAAATATAGCTACATAAGTTATTTCAGTTGAATAATTATTGTTATTCAAAGAAAACGTTCTGCGATTTTAATTTGAATCATAGGATAATAAAGATGAAAAAAACTTGTATGAAATAATTTTTGTTAATGAATTTTTTAAATTTAAAAGGAAAAAAAATTAATTATTCTTTTTTAAATTTTTTTAAAAAATTTAAAAAATTTTTTGTTATTTTAAGTATTTTTGATAAATTCGCATTTATCACTTTTTTATGCAAAAAAATTTGATTATATGGAATAGAGAAGAAAAAAAAAAACTTAAATGTTCTGAAATTTATTTGTTATATGGATGAAAAACAAATGATTAAATTATTTAAAAAGCATTTTTCTGTATAACCCCTTTA
>BMAV01017760.1:0-11480 GCA_019973955.1 Trichonephila inaurata madagascariensis | reverse complement strand
AAACACATATTTATGTAAATAAAACGTACTCTAATAATTTTGTTGAATGTATGGTTTTTTTTCTGTAATATCTTTTAATATTAAATTCTTTAAACGCGAAGAAATATCTCAGTCCTCTCAGTTTCTTGTTAAAAGATTTTCACTGTATACATCAAAATATAAAATGGATATTTTTTCTCAAACAACACACTCAAATGAAGCTAACTATTACTAAGGTTAAATAACAAACATTTGATATCGAATGCTTCAATTTAATGAGGAAATTAAGTTCAAATAAATTTTGATATAAAAATTAATATAATGTAAGCATTCTTTCTATCAAGTAGTCATTAAATCAAAGGGTCCCTATTCAAATTTTCGATACCCGGCTCAAAATCATGGAACAAAAACTAGTTTTCATTTGTCCGATAAATTTAAAACAATGGAAAATAATTTTAAAAATTTATTTACTAAAATATAAATTAATTTAGAACTCTAACATCAAAAAATTATTTTTATCTTTTACAAATGAAAATTGTAAATAAAAAGCAGATGCGAAATATTTTAAATATAATTATTCAAATGATGTAAGTAGAAATTAAATTTTGACCGAAGGAAAACACGAATATTGCAACAAAATTCACAATTTTACATCTATGAGTTTTTCTCATTAAGTGTGTGTAGCAAAAAAATTTAATTCAATTGGTAATCTAAAATAAAAACCATGTTTCATTTGATAATTTTGACATTCAGAAATAGTTCCATAGTTTAAAAATAATTGCGTACAGTTTAAGTTTTGTTCAACTTGTTATTAAAAAGTTTAATCATCATTATATCTGCCTTCTTTAAAAATGACATCTCGATGAAATTATATTTGATTGTATTATTAATAGCTATTACGGGATTACATATAATATTTTATTTCTTGTTATTCAAAACATTATGAACGTAAGAAATGAAGCAGAAAAAAATGGATGGTACTTTTTTTTAATACTTCTGATGAATAATAGATATATACTTTGTTATTTTGTTTTTCAATTTATTTTTTCTAAATGCTCAAATAAAAATAATTTTTCATTTACTACGTTTAGTATATTAAATTTAAATGATATTGTGTTCATTATAAAATATTTCAATGTATATGCTGCCGTTAAAGTGTATTATTTAGTTATTTCGTAGAATAACTAGGTATTTCATGATATAACTAGACAATTCAGTTAAAGTATGTAATAGATGAAATACTTCATACTTTACTTAGTTATTTTATGAAATAACTAGTTATTCTATGAAATAACTAATGATGAACCGTTTAAGTGAAAAATAAAGAATTTCAAATTTATTTTATAATTATTTTTTATGTGTAATATCTGGCCTGTCTCCCCCTTCATAGTTTCTTTACTAATTATAACCTGCTTGGAACAGTGGATGGCTTACACACTAAAATATCATTTCCTCATGTTAATCCCGTGGTCCCCTTTTCTGATAGTATGGGGTTGATATTTGGGGGATCGACTTAATTAATGTTTAGATCCCGAAACCCTGGGACGTGACCCCCAGGTGTATCCACCCTTACAGGGCTATTTCCTTTGTCTCGAATCCTAGATCACCTTGGTGATCCGTACTAGCTTGATTCCATAGATATCCCTATGAGCGTACTGCAGATATAATTTCATTGCAATAATCCTATTTCCTCTCCCCCATTTCAATCTCCTTTTGCTTTGAAACTCAAACCATAGGCTGTATTTCAAAGTGTCGTATTTCATACTTTAACGATCATACAATGCTTACTCTATAGAATACCTAGTTAAAAGCGTAGAATTCAATAATACAATAATATAATATACTTTAACTGACTTGTCTAGTTTTATTACATGAAATACATAAATATTCTATAAAATAACGGATTTCACACTTTAGCGGTAACATTTATATAATACTAGTAATCATTCTCTTAAAATAGTTTATAATGATTTTTGTTTCTATACACACATATACGTCGTTGTATTTTTTTGATAATTATTGCATAATTACATAACATATTCATTTGTGTAATTCCAAATCCTTTAAGAACGAATAAATAATAGTAAAAGAAGATATGAAGCTCATTTTAGTTTATTTGACTAACCTATATCGTAGTAACAATTGAGGAAACAACAAAGCTTGTTTTCGTTAATGGCTCTCCCAATCATCAACAACAAAAAGAAATGGATTTGTGCAAGACTGCCTAAGGGTTATGTACCAGCTAATGAATATAACCGCAATTGGGTACAGATAAATAAAATCTATCTAACATAAGTATTTCTACCGTATTGCGCTTTCTTGGAATATAAAGCATATTCCTCTGAATTCCTTAATTAATTTTTTTAACTAAAAAATTTGTTCAAAAGATTTTTAAACTATTATATGAGTTTATTTGAAATAATTACTTCTAATTTGAGTTGGAAAGATAAAAGGAAAAATTATAAAGTAAATACAGCATATTATCTAGTAAAAAAAAACAGTAAATCTTTTTGAGATGAAATAGAACACGTAAAGTTCAAAATTCATTTATGAAATATGAATTTTTTGTTACCAAACTAAATGTGTTTGACTGATAAGCATAAAATTTATTTAATTTACAATTAATTGTTCAATAAATAAACAAGTTAAATAGTTTTGCAATTAGCTTTGAACAGATCAAATGATAAGAAGGAAAATAATATAGTCAGAATATAAACTAATAAAAAGTCACATTCAAAATTTTTGGACCAGTGAAATGGTAAACTATTTCTTTTACATATTTGAATGAATATTAGCAAATTATTTATTACTTCAATTAAAAGCAGATATACAATTGAAAGTGCTATTTAACAACAAACAATAACAAAAAATGCTAAGGACAATATATTTATTAGAGAGACAGAACAATCACATATGGGAATTTGAGATTAGATTATTAATTTATTGTTTGAATATCTCATATTTCAATTCCTTATTTATAAAGTATAAGTATAAAATATTATTTACAGGTATAGCGCAAAATAATAGAAATACTCATTTCTAAATATGTCATACAAATGTCACCCTGCGTGTTACCGTAGCCAGATACCAAATGGTAGTGACAGGAAACTAATCATTCCAGCATTTACCGGTGTGAAAGTTACATGAGAAGATTATTTACCCAGAAAAAGAGAGCCCATTATGTCCAACTTTCCCTACGTGCTAAGAGATATAAGTATTGGAGCTTGCCTCGCTGGTGTGTCTATATCTAGAACATCCATCCTTATGGGGGAGTTCAATTATCATTATGTAGTTTTGTAACAGACTACACAAAATTGGGAAACATGTCCTCTTTGAAGCAGAACAGTTGGTGAATGTCGAAACTGACCGACAGCGATAGACGAACATTGAAGAGGATAGTTGTCTCAAAACGTAAGACTACTCTGTTGCAGATAACCTCTGAGATGAACTCCCATTCCGTATTCATCCCAAACCATTGAATGTAAGCTGAGTGCTGCGAGCCTTCATGGCAGAATCACAATCCTAAGCCGTTAGTTCAACCGCATAATGCTATAAAGCAACGACAATGGTGCGAAGATCATCAAAACTGGACACAACAACAATGGGAACAGGTATTCTAATCTTAGGAATCATTATTTGCATAATTTCAGACCATCGGACATGTATTCGCCTAACGAACAACGGCTGAAGCATTTCATGGTGACTATCTGGTTCCTAACGTAATGTATGGAGGGGCTCTAATTCGAGTCAATGGTGGCGCAATTCCCAACTAATTGAAATTGGCATTCTCTTACGGGTGTTTCAATCATTTTGTCGTATAGTTCTATTTTTTCCGCTTTACCTTTACTAAAAATTATATTGATCGATAAATGCATAACTATATATAAATATATATTCCCACTTTCTCAAGAAAATCGCAACTTCACTTCAATACAATTAATCACATCAATTATATCTTGTTTACTTAAATTATTTCATTTATTATATGCTTCCTGTTTTGGAGTAAATTACACTTTTACGCGTAATAACTATAATTAGTAAGTTCCCCCTTCCTTTTTTAGAAAGTTGGTTCCATTCAGAAAAAAAGTATATATCCTAGAGGATCTAAAAGCATAGAAATTATTTTTCCAATAATAATAATAATAATAAAAAAAAAAAAAATATGTGATCTTTTTTTTATTCTTTTTCTTTCGATCCCTGTGGGGGGTTTTAAAAGGGGCCCAAATTATCCATTACTTGGGAAATAAAAAAACAAAGTCATATCCTACAAAAATAAATTTTTTCCCTTTATGAGGTGAATCGGAAAAAATACTTTTTTTCCTTTTTTTTTCTTCTTTTCAAAAATTTTTAAAAAGGTTCTTAAAATTTTTGGAATCTATCCAAGGGGTCTCTGAATGTAAAAAAAATTTTTGTTAATTGCACCCTTTAGTTCTAAGAAAGATAATGAAAAAAAAAAAGGACACACGAACCCACGGGGATGCCATCTAGTAGGCATTTTATTTTAATAAAAAGGTTTTAGAAGAGTTTTTTTTTTGGAAAAAATATTTTGGGGGGGACAAATCTTGCATTTAAATTTTTAAAAAATCGAAAAAGAAAAAATGTCAGACTTTTAAAACAAAAAAAAAAATGTTTTTTTGGTGAAAAGTACATACGTTTTTTCTTAATGTTTACAGAACATCCATTACTTAGGACAAAACGAATTGCTTAGTATATTGAAAATAAATGAGGAACGCATTGAGTGTTCAGACCAGCCTTTAGCTTAGAAATTTGATATATTACATATACATGCCACTCTATTACTTAATTTTATTTTTGTAAATAAATTTTTAACATTTCACATACGCATCGTTGGTACATATAAGCAAATTATTATTCTTCAAATCTAACTGAAAGTTTCATTCTGATAGCGAAATATAAACTGCAAGAACTGCATAAAGGAAATCTCCAATCTAAAAAAGATGTAATATTCTATGTTTTGTAATTACTTCAGACCATTTAAATAATTAGACACAGAAATCTTATAACAAACAACGCAACAAAATTGGTTTAACACAAAATCCGTTATATATTTACACAAGCCATAATTTCTGAAGAATATCAAATGCTATAAGTTATAAAACCAAAAAAATTTTAAGAAAAAAAATTTTCCTAATAAAAAAAAATTTTGAAAAAAATTTTTTTAAAAATAAAATTATTGCCTTTAAGATATTTAAATAGTTTAAAAAGGGATTACAAAAAGTATTTACGGTGTTTCAATACAAAAACATGCCCTTTTTTTTTCATTAAAAATTAACACAACCCTTTTTGAAAATTTCTTTTTTTAAAAACCCGATATTTTTTAAAAATTTGGGCAAAAAATTTATTACAAATTTTTTGTTTTTTTTTTTTAATTAAATGAGTTTTTTCCATATAAATATGAGATAAAATTGTTTTAGCCTTCCCTTTTAAAAACCGCTCAAAAAAAAGTCAAAATTTTTTTATTTTTTTCCCTTTTGGAAAAATTACCCTTTTTTAAAAATAAGATATTGTATTCTAACAAAAATTATTTTTAAGGTATGTATATTTTCTTTTAAGATAGTCAGTACTAAAACCAATTTTTACAACATCTGTGGCTAGTTCTTAAAAGTTTCTATGTAATATGTAATGTGGATAATAAAAGTATTCTAGCATCAAACATTGATAAGTATTCATACTTCATACTGTGCAATTACTTTAATGTACATATTTGTATAAGGATATTTTATTGAAATGCAATGGAAATGTTTTATACTAAATCTTTATTGGCCCTGAAAAAAATTTTTAAGACTGCAAAAAGAGTTTTTTTCGTTGTTAAATCAATGAGCGATTTTTTTTAATAAATCTAAAAAATTGCACATTAATGCAAATATTTAAGCATATTCTTTTAGACTTTTTTGAAATTGTAAAAATTTTATAGTATTCATTCCCTTTTTAAAAATGTTATATATTTGGACATTTTTTTTTGTCTAGAGTTTTGTCTTACCTTATAGATCAGTGCTTCCCAAACTTTTTCACTTCATGGAACCCCTGGAACTTGAAAGTGCTTTCGTGGAACCTTAGAACTAGAAAGTGTTTTCACAGAATCCCATTCCATACACATACTTCGAAGAATATATCTCAAAATAATATTTAAAGTAGGTCAACATGTTATGGGCATTTTATGTAAAAGCAATTAAAACAGTATTGCATTTATTATTAAAAGTTTATTATCTAATTGTTTAATATATTTTTAGTCATTAATAATATTAATTTATGATCTAAGTGTCACACTTAATCATGCATTATTTAATAACTGGAATAAGTGCTTACTTTTTCTCACACAAACTGTCGAAGTCTAAGTCTATTGAGATTAAATGTGATATCATTACTTATTCCGAGTTTATACTTTGTTTTTGTAGCCACTCACGTTGAGAAATATATTTCACTTAAACACAATGCTCTGAATGGCATTCAAATGTTTATAGCGGAATGAGAAAACCCATGAATTCCGTATGAATTTTCACAATAAAATTTAGATGCTGCTATTGTTGAAATTAAATTATCACATCAAATATGTTGATATGTTGTTTCTTCTCCTTCATTATAGGTGTTTTTACTACAAATACAAAAAAGTGAATTTTCCATTAGAAAACTATTTAGTTTTGCAAGGCATTTTGTTATGAATAACGAGTAGAAATTATATCGTGGAATTCGAGATAGTAAACAATAGAATATTCTCAATTTAGTATGAATTATATATATATTTACATAAAGGGGGAAGGTTGGCTGGCCAAAAAACATATTCAACCACACTTTATTTAAATTATTTTATATATTAGCTGTCCTAAGTCAGCAATGCTTATAACACTGCAGCATCCATTTTATAATTTTTAATCTCGGTCACTCACATTGTGTGATTTTCTTACTGTCTATGTGTTTTTCGAATGTGATTGTTGGATGTTATCTCTTGTTTGTAGAGAATAAGCATATAGTATATATATATAAAGATAAAGTATTTTAAAATTGATTTATTATATTATAATAAAAGTTTAAAAAGTGTTGCATAATAAAGTTATTGCATATAAATAAAATTTTCAGTTTTAATGAGTGGGATGAGCTACAGATACTTGCAACTATAAAAACTTGACAGAGATCGTGAATCCCTTTTGAATATATATTTATTTCTTCTCGATTTTTTCATTGTGACTTGTGGAACCCCAGGGTTCCGTGGAAGACAGTTTGAGAGAACCCCTGTTATAGATAATTAGAATATCTTTTTAAAGTCAGATAATTTATGACATTAGAATACAAAAAAAAGTTATATTAATGAATTTATTCTGAATTGTTATTATACCACTTCAAAACCAGTATTTTTGTAATTAATAAGTTATATACAGTAATACCTCGGATTTACGTGGTAGGTGGGACTGAGGAAAAACCGCGTAAGTCGGGGTATGATTTTGTATGTAAATACATATAAGTTATTTTTATTTAGGCTCAAAGACGAAAAAATCTAATAATTTGGAAAATAAGTGTTAAATAAAATCTTAGATGGCACAGGTGCAAAATTTACAAGCCGAAGTTACTTTGATGTAGAAGGTCTTATAAAACCTAACAAAGGGGTCTGCTGGCTCAAATATTTCTTTTCCTTCCCTCAAAATTTGCTCGTAGCGTACTATTAATTTTTTAATTATTTTTTTTTTGCTAAAAAAAATACGCTCATTACTGAAACCTATGTTTTCTAAAAAAGTGTAACCTTTTTTTCAATTAAACTGAGGTCTTAGAACCCCAATCGTCATTCGATCTTCTGATTGAACTGGATCTAAGGATTTGAGTTCTTTAATGACTTGCTCTTGCCTATTCGCTTTTACGAGCTCATCAACTGTGACCTCCTGAGTGTGGGAACCCAGAAGTTCTTGAACGTCATCATTACTCACTTCTAAATTTATTTTCCTTGCAAGATCAACAACTTCTTGATCACATTACCAATTTTATCAATTTTGTTTCTCTCAGACAAAAGAAGAATCGGCGAAATTTGAAAATCGCCTAATTCCGGGTTCGCAAAAGTCGAGGTATATTATTGTGTAGTAAAATGAAAAACTTGAAAATGATGTTAAAAAACATCATATCAAATCATTTAGTTTCCTCTGTTGTTTTAATTACTTGAAAATCAGTTCAGGAACTGTTTATAAAGAAGAACAGGTTGCTATTCTACGATATAAACTAATTAAAATTCATTATTAAGGAAAACATTAACTAATATATAGTTTAAAGTGAATGGAATTTATATATATATATATGTCCGACCTGGTGTAAATTGTGCTAATATGGTATTATAGAGATTTATTTTATAAGTAATTCGCTTCTATTCATTTTGAAATTTTTTTCTTTAAATGTTAAGTATTAAAACATTATAGGTTTATAAGGAGCGCGTAATTTTGTAATTGTGACAAAACTACTAAGGTATAAACAATTTTAAGAAATCTCAAACTTGAATGAAACTGTAAAATATGAACATTTTAACATGATTTAATGAATTTTATTTAAACTTTTGTTGAATTTTGAATAAAAAAAAACATTTCAGATGAAATCTTATTATTTTTTTCAAAAAATTTCAGCTCGTAATATGGATTATTGTAATAATATAAATACAACCGTATTTTTGTTTCAGATGTTTTTTCTTTTTTTTACTTTACACTTGTGTAAGTAGCTTAATATTATACCCACAAAAATTATATTGATTTCGAATGAGATTTGGTTATTACTAAATATAAAATTAACTTTAAGTAATACTAAGCGTAGTGGAACACTATATATAAAGGATATATATATATATGTATATATGAAATTTATTTTGAAAATTAATATTTAAAAAAATAAAGGTTGCATTTTATCAGGAAATTTGAACATTTTACTGTTATTCCAAAAAAAAAATGCAAATGAGATATGTTTTGTCACATCACTTAAGAATTCAATTCTCATTGAATACCGATTCATACGACTTAATTTTTTTTCAATCCAATAATAGATATATATATATTTCCGTGACTTTTCTGTGACAAAGAAAATTACAATTGCAGGAAATAACTACAGTTTTTGAACCTTAAATGTATCTAAACTAAGTTTTCATGTGAGTTTATGAGGTAATTAGAAGTGTAAAACACCGTTACCTCAGAATTTTTTAACATTTTATTGGGAATATTTTGCAATTAATCCTTAATAAAACCTTTGATTTCACGAATACACTCGTAGCTTAAAATTCACAAAATATTTTATTCTGGCTTTTTGCTTTTTAAATCAGATATTTTTGTATCCTAAAAATTGTTTCTTTAAGAATTTTTTTAATGATTCCAACGGATCAACTTATATTCAAGTAAAATACAGTACATTTCAAAATGATTATGACTGCAAAAAACTTTTCTATCAAATAAATCTATCATTTTCTCTAAAGAAAATAAATTTTTAGACCAATTCTCTGTCTCTTAAGAATACAATGTTTCAGCTACAGCATGTAAGTGCACTTATTTATCTATCAATAAATACATATTTTTTAGGTACTTTGGATTTTTGCCCGTGATATCAAGGGTTTTATTTTTTTTTCTTTGACACGATGGTTATTACGATAATATACTTGAAATAATTTTGACATTTCCATGAAAATTTTCCCCTGTAAGGTTTTTTTTAGAAAAATAAATAAAAATAATATTTTTTTTAAATTTTTTGATTGATTGTTTTAAAATTTTTTAAAAATTTTTTAAAAATTTGGATTTTGATATAAAATTGATTTTAGAATAAGCCCGGATCCGAGAAAAAAAGTATTTTTTTTTTTAATGCAAATTGAATTTTCATAGATGTATTATTCCCAAAAACGTTTGGGGCTTCTTTTAGTATTAAGAAAAATGAGTTGATACTGATTATACCAATTTTATAATTTGGGAATTGTGGAGAAATTCTTGCCCTTTTAGCCTCCCCCGTCACCCTACTTTATGAATGTTCTTAACTCATTTCCTTAAAAAAGCAAATTTAAAATATCCACCAAATGTTAACAAAAACCCCTGAGAAGATTCAAAAAATATAACCTTTTTTAAAAATAGAAGCTTTGGGGTATCTTTGGGATCCGCAATAAAAGGGCTTTTTTCAAAGGGTTTCTTCCTCTCCCCGATTTTCTTTTTCTGGAAAAGGTTTTACTTTCATAGTTGTACTTTTTTAAAAATTAAAAATAACTTTTTACATTGGTACAAAAACCTCCTATTATTTTTTAACATCTCGTATTTCCAGGATCCCCAAATCTAACCCCCACATTTCATTAATTTCGGGACGTTTAAGAGCATTCTTAAGGACTAACCATCATGGGTATGGACAATTAAAGACTTAAAACTTCTAGGAGCTTCAGACCGGATATCTTATTTGTATGCTGATAAAACTCAATCCCAGTCACTAGTTTTCTAGAAAATTTCGAAATGAATTGAAAGTGGATTTAATTTTATCGGATCGAAGATTTATTTAAGTAAATCTCTTACTTAGAGTTAAGACGAGTGTGTCAATTATTTCTCAGATATCATTTAAATTGAAACTGTTTGTTGAATGTGAGGTTTATAAGTTTTGAAATGAATGTTGAAAAACGTAAGCGCGGTGATTGGATCTCAGAAAAGACAAGAAAAAACATTAAATTTATTCGTAATTTTAAGTTATTTTCTAAGTAAAGGGGATACAGTACATTGCACATGAATTTTTTATTTATTTGTTTATATAAAAATGTTTACGTGTACCCTATTTCAATATACAGGAAATATAAATTTCCAAAGAAGCAACTAATATATATATAAAAAAAATTCTACTTAGGTCAACAAAGAAACATTTTATATTTTTTATCTACCTTTTATTAAATAATATAAATATGTATATACACATGACAGAATCACAATATTAAGTGAGAAAATAGAAAGCGATTTCCTTGCAATTCTTCCTTTTCTTTTCGATATATGGTGTTATAATATTTTTTGTTTATTACTATTTATTCTCATTAATTTAATTTAATTATTACAATAAAGTCATATAATAAAAAGGAATCACATTCTCAGAAATTAGGCCCTCCCAATTGGGATCCAAACCTATGAGCTCTTTGGATTTTTTATTCTTTTTTTATTGAGAACATTTATAACCCCGTGCACGACAAAGTATCACACCGGGACTTACATAGAAATAAGCGTGAAGCATATATCACAAAGAAGGAAAGGATTACAACACAAACATCCATGTCTTCTCCGGTATTCGAACCTAGACTCTACGGCACCATAGTCAGCGTCACTAACCACTATACCGGATGGGCGAGGGTGACCTTTGGATTAGAAGCCAACACGCTAGCGATTGGGCTAAAGTGACATAATAAGCAATTTTTCCTTTATATATGGTGTTGAAATTTTTTTTGTTTTTACTACGTATTAATTTTTTTAATTTTTAAAATTTAAAATTTAAAAAAGTTTAAAACCAAAGGCAACTAATGT
>BMAV01017759.1:20768-44505 GCA_019973955.1 Trichonephila inaurata madagascariensis | reverse complement strand
AAGTAAAGTTTAGAAACGGATACAAGTAATTTTGGTTTTAAAAAGACAAACCTGTTATTTGTGTCCCAAATCATTGAATATCGTGAGAAAGTTTTTAATTATTTTTCCTAGTGAGAAGTTTCAGCGCGGTTGCCAATCTCCAAAACAAAAGAAGAAAAGGGGGAGGGGACTGGTCACTACTAACAGAGGAGATTTAGGGTTAAACCTGACAAGATTTATACCAAATGTTGAAATTTTGTTTTTGAAATCACCAGATTCATCCCTCCCATTTAAAGGATTTGTTTGTGGTTCAGTTATATTTTATGTATTAATTATATAAATTTTATTCAAAATAATTAAAAAAGTGCTTCTTAGATTTTAAACACTATACTTCACTTCAGTTAGAAATGTAATTCTTTTAAAGTAAATAGCTGTATATAAACTGTCAAAAAGACATTTAACTTGAAATTCGAAGTAAAATCAAAGTAATTCATTTAAGTAAAAATTCAATATGAGGTAAGCAGGGGTCTACCCAAAATCGATAAACATGGCAAGAGGTCTATGGCAATGTTCCCCAACCTTTTTATCGCCGCACACCAGTTAACGTTGGATAATTTAACCGCGGCCCGCTGAGGGGGAGGACGTTCATTGTTTATATTTTAGATTGCTTTGTTTTGATAATTTTATTTTAAATGTATTTATAAACGTGCCTTCAGAATAAAATATAGCTGCACCAAAAATGAATATAAAGTGATTTAACAAGAAATATAAAGTGATTTTCATAAAAAGTAGCCCACACCCAAGAAAAATATGTCGCAATAAATAAAATGGAAATAATTTAATGTTTCTTGTGCGGACCAGTAGTATTTAATCCTCGGACTAGGACCAGTCCACGGACCGGGGGTTGGAGACCACTGGTCTATGAGACAAAAATGTTTAGGAACCTCCGTTCTAGACCAGGGGTGGCCAACTTAAATGACCTCGCGGGCCGCTTTCGAAAAACATTATAATCCTGCTGGCAGCATATAAAAATATATATCTTTATATTAGATTTGGACCCTTTACAAACATTTATTGAGTGAAAATTTAAAACAGATTGTTATACTATTATTGTTTTCACTGTTTTTACGTATACAAACATAGATAATATGATAATAATAGTGCAATGATCAAATAACATTTAATTATTTAATTAGTGAAATATTTTTGTTCTCAACTCTCACTTAGTTTTTGCAACTCTATCTCGATGCGTGTATTTGCACATTGTGCAGGAATTTTGCAGGTTTTCAGTAAGTTTGAGCAGGATTTATATTTGTCAAATTTCAATTTCGGAAGAAAAAAACAAAGATTCACAGTAACAGAAGAAACGCAATGAAAAAGAAACATTTGTTATAAAAAAAAACTCTGGAAACAAAAATATTGTTCAAAATAGTAGTATGCGTAAAGTTGTAATAAATCTCGCGGGGGCAGCAAATTAATCAAGGCGGGCCGCGGGTTGGACACCCTTGTTCTAGACCTTTCTAGACTTTCTTCGCCATATTTGCAGATTAAATTTGTCGCCAAGCTTACAACAATTGTTGAAGGAGTAATCTTCTTTCGCCTACAAAAGATTTTTTTAAAGCCACTATACCCTTTCGGCAGAGAAACATAACCGATTCCAAAGTTTCCTTCACAATGGCTTAATAATTAAATTTATTAAATTTTATAAAACTGCTTGTGTAAATCCCATTTTCGGTTTGTTTTTGTCCTTTGTATAACATCCAGAGTAAAACACAGAGAAGAGTTATGTCATTCAGAAAATTTCGAATTTCAATTGACCGAACAACTGTCCTTGTTATTCAGACGAAATCTCATTGTTTGGAAATGGATCAACTATTAATGTTACAAAATAAGACTGGATGCTTATATTTAAGTGTAAACTTTGATATGTTTTAAAAACAAGTAAAAAAAAAGCTATAAAGCTATCGTTTTTATACCCTGCGTATAACGCGCACCCTTAAATTTCCATTTTAATTTTTGTGTTAAAAGTGCGCGTTACACGCCGGATTTTACGGTATATATATATAAAACAGAACCATTGAGTACCATTTAGAACACATACTAAAATTTCTTATTAACTCACAAAATACCAAAAAGATTTTTAAACATAGAACCACCATTTTACACATTTAGGTTTCTTCTACAGAAAAAAAACACAACTTATCGCATTTGATTAAAATAAAAAAAATGAAAATGATGCGACACACACACACAACCACTTTTTACCTAATAAAATTCAAATAAAATTTAATGATAGCAAGAAGAGAAAAAATTCAAAGCTAATTAGAATTAAGCCAGATTTATTTGATACCATCTTAGCTGAAATTGATAGCAATAGCCTTGGAGCATATTAAATTATTTCCAGCTGTTTGTAAATTAATATATTTTTGTCACAAAATGGCTGTAGTGTCGTATTAATTTAACATTGAGAAAGGTTTTATAAAAATTGTTGATTAAAATTTACATAAAGTTCATTTCAAAACTGTATTGACAAAAATAATTTTTTCCACAACAATAGTCAATGTAAACTGTTATTTTCTTAGTAATGTTTTCTTAAAATGTAAAGCAGAATATTTTAATTGTTTGTATTTTTTTACAAAATTCAATTCACTTTTTCATTTCAGTTCTTTTGAAAATAAATGAAAAATTGAAAAAAATATGTATGGAAAACCTTATCCATTATTCCACCAACTGGAATAAGTAAATAAGTTCTGTATAAGTGTTTTTTAAGAAAAAAAGAAAAAGAAAAGAACCTAAATAATTTTCAACGTAAATTTTTAATTTACTCTCTTTCTCGAATGAAGATTCTTCAATCGTTCAAATATTATTCAAAAGTTATTTCAACTTGATCATATTTTTTCCTTGTTAGCTACTTAAATAAATGGAAATAATTCTTAATCTTTCTCAACAAGATTCATCTTACACCAAGAAATACAATTAAAAATCCGATTCCTCTTTCATAAAATGGAATATTAATTTACATTTTGTAAACAACTTTTAAGAGATAATTCCAACATGTTTCCTGGCTTATATTAAAATTATTCACATCAGTTTGTGAAAAACAGGTCAAATAAAATAAATTTTCTTTTGAAATCGCATTGTCAAAACTATTATTAAATTGTTCTCTAATTTTAAAATAACAATGTATGATATATATTGAGAAATATTTATGGTAAACAAGATATCAGTAAATTTTTTTTAAAAAATGTAGGCACGTGGATTATATTTACAATAGACATTGAGGATAGTTTTAATGTCAAGGATTAGAAGCGAGTTCCATATTTTATTTCCATTGTTTAAAGGTCTTTAAAATAATTAAAGACAAAAGACTGGTTCATTAAAAATGGTTTCAATTATTCCCACAGAAACTTTCGTAAGTTATTCGAAATGTACCCTCATTTATTAGTTTAAGAACTGAAATAAGAAGTATGCCATTCTTCGTATTTAATTACTGTACAAAATAATCCGTCTTTTCGAATAATTGCTAAGAGATACGCCAAAAGATTGCAATCAATTTTAATCCAAATTTTAAAAGAATGATTCTTTTTTTTATTTTTCTCGAAATATTTTGAAATAAATGTTACCATATTTTAGTAAAATGCTCCATAATTTTAATTTAAAATTGAATTTTTTTCTCAACCGTCATTTAATTGTTTGTGTATGTGTGTTAGAAGCCATTTTTTAATAGGTTATTCTAAAACACACAGAATAAAGATTTTTTAAAAATGTATTACTCTTTATAAATTTAAAGAATGAATGAAGGCAAATAATATTTCTATGCTGACGATCATAAAAGGAAAAGATTTTTGTTCTTTATTAAGGTACAATTGTTCATTTCTTTTTTAATATTTACATTTCGAACGCGAATTGTTTTCTTGTAAAAAATGTTATTAGTTTGAAAACAGTATAAAAACGCACATTATACGTCAAATTTCAGAAAGATAAAATGGTTTTAAAAGATTTCATACAGAATTAAATGATTTTTCGAGATATATTTACAAGCCTGAAGAATAAATATGAAGGGGTAACTAAAAAAAACAAAAGAAAAACCTACTATAATCCACTAAAATCACTCTATAATCATCATAATGAACATTCAGGTTTTCTCTGATAACAGCTGTAAAAATGATTTTTATTTGAATTATAATTTCAGTCAAAATAATTAGAAGTATAAATTAATTCCTTCTTGCTTTTCGCGTTGTGTTTTTTTTTACATTAATTAACGCTATCTACAAAATCGTTGTTATTCTGATTTTTATCGTCTGACGTGATTCAATGAATATTTTGTTTTGATTATGATGATTGAGAAATCGCATTCAGTTTTTGCTGACGTTGAATTTCAAAGAAGATCGTCTGGTAACGAGGATATAATTTAATGAGTAATACTTCTGAAATGCTCTTCATGAAGGTAAGTTTTTAACCTTTTCTGTTATCGCCTTAAAAATGGCAATTAATATAACAGCAGTTTTGAAATATTATTTCAGGAATTTTCTTTATATCATATTTTCGCTTCTTATTTTACGAGTTACATCTTCTAAGTATTTATGTGACTTAAAAACTAATCATTATAGAACATAAGGTCGCTATAAAAGACCTTCCTTTTACGGGTCGATATTGTAAAGAACGTGGTTAATACGTTGCTTTTTTTTTCTCGAATGCCTGATGCTTGATATTGAAAGACCAAGAAATTTTAGGGTACGCATACCAATGTCGCTTCTGTTTCTCTCATTTCCTTATGCGTCATCTAACGAAACAGAATGAAGTCTGGAACAGAGTTTTCGTTTCATAGGTATTTATACAGTTAAGGATTTGATTGCATCCTCACTTTATACTTATTTTTTTCGGTTGTGGAAATCACATCATGTACAGATTTATATTTATATAATGATTTTTCTATTTCAATTGCTACTTTTCTGTTTCGTCGGTGCAACTCTCGCCAAATAGGCGCTATTGGCGACAACACACAATGTGCACATAAAAATAATATTGAATAATAGTTCCCACATTCGGTTTTCATCCATCTTTCAAATATTATGAAAATTATGTTTCTGATAACAGAAGACTCCGACTTGTTTTGAAAATTTGGTGGTAAAAGGTTACCAGTGGGAGTATTCCGTTTAATGTCGGTTGTATCATTTTTGACAACTTTATCACTTGTGCCGGCGAAACGGAAAAGTACCTTCAATTTTCTTAATGAGTTTTTCTTTAATCCATTTTAGTCCTAAATCCTCCATGACATCGCTTCATACTTTATGTTTTTCTCATCTACCCACTTAACATTAATACAATTTTTAACTGCAACCTGGGTACTTAAAAAAATGCCACGTCATGGTTTTGCTGAAATCTTTGCTCGCGGCAACGTGACATATGTTTTTGTTTTAGATAATATATTATATAAATATTGACAGACAGATGTATCTAGTAAATACCGGGTCATTAACCGTTATTTTTTCAATTCCTACAACTAGCTCACAATCTCTACATATTTATTTATTTATCTGGGTGGAATTTTTAATCGTTAATAAAATACATTTTAAAGCGCTCCATTGAGCTGAAATTTTATATACTTGTTTATTTTGAATGACAATACAATAATATAAAAATAATTAATAAAAACTAATTATTTAAAGAATTACAAATACAACCACGTTGGTATCATTTTTGGCGACTTAGTGACCCTTTTAGCGACTTGTGTCAAAACTTGAAAAGGTTTTTTTCTCATGTGTTAAGGTATTCAGTTGTAATGAAATTTATATACACGACTGTTTTGGATGACAATGCGATACTTTAATGATAACTAATAAAAATTAATGACCACTTAATGTTGTGATTCTGTCCTATGTATATACATATTGATATTAATTGTAACTATTTAATAAAAAGTAGCTAAAATAAAATGTTTCTTTGTTGATCTAAGTAGGAATTGACTTAATTCTTTTTATATTACTTGTTTAAGTTTGCATTGTTGTTTATTTACTAAATCATTCATTCCTTGAAGCTTAATTTGCATAAAATTTTTCACGATAATAATTCAATTTTTCACCTCATCAGTTTTTAAAATTTTTCTATCGATTGTTGTACTTTTCAATTCACCCGTGCGAAGAACATGTATACCTGTATATATTGTAAACATACATTTCAAAAATATAATTTTTTTTTATTATGGTAAGAATGAAACTATTTCTATAATGTGTTTTTTCTTTAAAATTTGTGTGTGTAAAGTATTTTTAAACGAAAAAAGCCAAGATGTATACCGGAAGAGTTTGGAGCTTTATAGTTGGAGTACAGTTTTAAACTAATGAAAAAACATAATTTGTTCCCAAATTCGTTGTTATAAGTTTATTAGCATATGCAGAACTAAACTGTGTGTGAATATATTAAAAGTTAAGCTCTCTATTTGGTAACTACATAAAAAAATTTTGTTTATAGGAAAAACGAACAATATTTTTACTTTAGAAACGTGTTTTGAGTAATTTTACTTTTTATTTTATTTTGCTAATGTTTATGTATACTGAAGTATTCAGGCGAATATATTTAAAGATGAAAATTAGAAAAAAGAAACTGAATTATATTTTACTTTACTTTTCATTATTTGAGAAACTTTGAAAAAAATCAATTTAATAATATTTACTGAACTTCTAAAATTCTAAAGAAATATTTTACAATGACAAAAAAAAAAAATTACCACACTGATATATAACTAAGGTGACCAACCGTCCTCCTTTTAAAGGTTCTGTCTTTCCTCGAAAAGTGTCCTCCTTTTCAGTATTTTAAAACTGATCTGTTAATCTCTATTTTCAGAGATGAACCTAACATGTTTCCAAAATGTCGAAGAATTGTCTGAAACAAATATCACAGGAAATAACAGTTTTCAATGGTATTTTTTGTCTTTGTCACATGGGCAGATATAAAAAATTGAGTTTTTATCGAAAGAAATGCCTGATATTTAAATCAATGGCAATTGTCTGTTAGAAGTAGAAAGAAGATTGAATGTATATTTAATTCTAATAAATTAGAACAATTGGAAAATCAACATGCTGAGAAATTGATAAAAGATGGGTGAAATTACTTAAACCATTTCAAAAACAAACTCATTCCATATGAAAATGTAATTATATATTCTTGTTGAACTTACGTTGTGCTGCCCTAGAACTAATGCTGGTGCATTAGTTTTAGGGCAGCACAACGTAAAAGTTGTAAAACGTTGAAAGAGGGGTTTTTTTTCCAATTGGTAATGATTTTTGTGAAGTGACTAGCGAGAAATCAAGATTGAATGTTAATATTTTAGCTGCAGTGCTTACCGTTAAACTCAGTATAAAGGATATTTTTTGCCCGAACTTTCCAATGTATTAAAAATATGTTGACAAAAAAAAATCATTCAATGGAAAAATGTTTATTTAAGATAAGAATTAAACAGAATGTAAGAGTAATTAGCATATTTTTGCCTTGAGCACCATGCAGGAGACAATACGTTTTGGCTCGTTTCCACCCCAATTTTGAGAGAGAACACCCTGGTGGGGGGCGCAGTCTTCCCCTTCAACCAACCTCACGAGAGGACAAGAGGCTCGACGGCTATTTAGAGTACTCCCATGCCGCGAAGACACTGTGCATTCACAAATATCCAAGTCCTTCTCCGAGATTTGATCCCAGGGCGTACGGCACGGCCTTAAGCGTAACTAACCACTGTACCGGATGGGCGGCAGTGTAGCAAGTAAACACTAAAAACTGTTATATTCCCCATGGCGTTGCCTCAGAAATTTCTAAAGACTTTTATACAGCTAACTCTTTAAAAAATTTCTGTGAGTTGTTTATTTTTATATTGTTATTCCATGAATTATGAGCGTTTTTATTTTACATTGAATAAATAAATGTCCAATTTCTAAAATTTTCTGTCTTTCTCCTTTTTTTTTTTATTTTGAAAGTTCAGTTGATGCATGCATATTACTGACAATTATCACCGTAATAAGAGGTTGCACTTCTGTTCATATTTTTTTTATGACAGAGCCAATGATAGAAATTAACTACACATTCGAAATGTATTGGATGTTGTGGAAATATTTTCCTTGAATTTACTTAAGCCAATTTTAACTGTTAAAAATTGCATAAAAATGAACGTAAATTATGGAACGAATCTCTCTGCTTCATATTAATATTTTCTTTATAAAAAAAACAACTTATTTTGATATGCAGGGTGTTTTTGAATTCACGGTACAAACTTTAAAGGTAGGTGCAGGACATAGTAACAATCATTTATTGTATAGGAATGTATTGGCGGTGAGGCACAAACACAAAAAAATAAAAACGAAGGAAAAGACAAAGTGTTTATTGATAGAGCCGTTGACAAGTGTAATGTTTACAAAGACTGTTCAAAATTGTGTTCACTAATAGCGATACATGCTTGTCAGCGTCGGTGAAGCGGTTGGCGTACACGTTCAAAGATGCGAGGTATTTCATGCACACTTGCAGCAGCTTCGGATATTCGAGCGACGTGGTCCTCATCTGAGTCAAGTGGAGTCGCATAAACAAGATTCCTTAGGTGTCCCCATAAAAAAGTAATCGAGACTCGATAAATCGGGAGATCGGGGTGGCCAAGGGACTTGTCCACCATTCCCAATCCATCGCGCCTTAAACGGGGCATTCAGGTAAGTACGCATATAAATGAAGTGGGCTGGCCTCATGCTGAAACCACATGCGGTTACAAATGGCGATCGGAACATTTTGCAGCAGTTCTGGTCACACCTGTTCCAGAAAAAAAAAGAGAGCATTCGCCATAAAGTTGCGTGCAGCTCTTCCTCGACCAACATCATGTCTGGTGACGTGGAACGAACCTGTTTCCCAAATTTGACTATGTAACCTCTGAAAAATTCTGTGATCGGGCATTCGTAGATCAGAGAAAACTGCGTGTGATACATTCGTAGCGCAGCTTTACCGTTACCATTTGCATAGCTTTACATGCAACGCATGTCTGCTTTTTCTCCATTTGTTAAGTCTCCCTTCGTAAACACGTCAGCACAGTTGAGAGTGGTACTTCCCCAACTGAGATGCATCATGCTGAATGGTGGCTAGACATCTACTGCACACCGGCAACACAACTAACCGATAACTCCATTTCTCTTTTATTTTATTTCCCCTGTTTGCGCCGCACCGCGTCACTTGCGCCCATTCATTCGTATACAATAAATACTTGTTACACACTCATCTCTCTACCCCATCTTACTACACACACTGTATCTACCCTTAAGGTTTGTTTCATGAATTTGGGACCACCCTGTATATTTTAAGTTTTAAAGTCATTGCTGTGTCACACACATTATGTCAATAGCGTTTATAGCAGTGTATTATTGACGTCAGTTGAAAACTAAAATTAAACGTTAAGTATTGAGCAACATTATTCTTCTCATATTTTCTCAACGAAAACTTTATTATTTACTATTGATGTGGCTGAAAGCGCACAAAAAACTAATATCATGTACGAAGAATTAGAAACACTCTATATTGATGTTATTCTGAATTATTGTGACGTCATAATCACATGATAACTACAGTCACGTTTCAAGCCAATCAGTTGATAAATTCATGTAACGTCGTAATCATCAATCTAATTATGTCTTTTTCAGTCAATCACTTCATGCGCTTCGGTGTTGCCAACATTTGCTTTTCATAAAGAGACTTTCTTTTAAAAACTACACAATTGTGAACGAAATGCTCTTGATTCAAAGGTACATTTTAAGAGTTTTTGTGACCACCATGGGCTTAGGCCATTAACGAAATGATTTTTTCAAACCAGAGTTGTTTGCACATTCTTATTATTAAGCTCTAGATATTTTAAAAGTTCGCTATAAAAATATGTCGATATGAACAAAATATGTTTCACAAATATACAAATATTCAATTCATGTTTTACAAAACAAAACAAATATCTTCCAATATTGTTGAAGTAAATATAACATTTCCAGTTTTAGTATCAAAGCAGAAAATTCAATTTTTAGATGTAAAAATTACTCAATTTGTAAATGGCAACAACGATCATTTCATTAAACAAATTTTTTTTAGCCCAACGATTCTGTAAAGGAATAAATTAAGTTTCTTCCCGACTGAATTTGATCCGAAAGCTAATCAAGAAAATTTAATTCGCTCTGAAAGCATTATATCTGGTTGTGCGAAAGATTAATTTGATTTTCTAAAAAGTACGTTTGGTTTCCAAAATTCAAATTCGGAATACAAAGTCTATGTAAACACAGATTATTCGAAGTTTCTCTTTATCCTATAATCTTAATGTGAGCTGTACAAATATCGACAATGAATCAAAACCATAGATTTTGAATTACGTTTCTGCTGTTCGCAATGAAATTTTAAATAAATTCTTTATTATTTCTAGACCAATATTCTCCATTTTTCTCCCTTTGGCTGTGTTAGCTATCGTTTGAAAGAGGGATAAATAGTAATTCTGTTATCAACCTCAATAATTTCATTCGATTTATTTTTATATATTATCCATGTTAGTCATACGACGAAAATTAGCTCATGCAAACGTGTTATTGGACAAAACCATTCTCTCTATTTGAATTAATTCTATACAAAATATTTGAATATTCTGCTAGAATAACTTGCGAATGCTTTTGGCAAAATAATACGGATATTTTTATGTTCCAGATGCAGACTTTTGAATGTATTGCTGGAATCTAATTTGGGGATTTCATATATTTAAATCGAGTTTAATTCGATATTATACGCCTAACTTAAAGTATCCGACTACGTTCGGAACCGTGATTTTAAAAAAGCGCATAAATGGATAATTTTCATGATATTTAGTGTCACTCAGCTTAGAATAAATGCATACAATTGTTTTAAGGACATTTTGACAAAAAAGTTATTTAAATACAATATTTTGGCAAAAAATTAACTTAAAATAATTTTTTTTCCCAAATGTTCTCCTGTGAAAAATGCTTTTATTCTAATAATATTTTGCCTGTATATAGCTCAGATTTCTCTACGGAGGCTCAACTAAAATTTTTGGAAAATTCACATTATTTTCAGAGTTACCACCAATTGAAATAACTATATATTGGCGTTTTTTTTCTTAAAACTGCTCCTCTCTGTTGTCGTAAAATATGGATAAACCCATTTCTAAGTTATATATTTCAAAAATTCTAGTGGAGCCTCTGTAGAGAGGTCTGAGCTATATACAGACAAAATATTATTATAATAGAAGCACGGACGGAGAACATTTTGAAAAAAAATTATTTTAAGTTAATTTTTTGCCAAAATATTGTATTTAAATAAATTTTTTTGTCAAAATGTCCTTAAAACAATTTTATGCATGTATTTTAATCTAAGTGACTCTAAATATCATGAAAATTATCCATTTATGCGCTTTTGCAAAACCACGGTTCCGAAAACGTAGTCGGATACCTTAAGATTAGTGATTCAAAAAAGCAATAATTTGGAAACTATCAAACAGAAAAGAAAATGAATGGACATGATTTAATAACAAGACTTTTAAAAATTGTTCTAATCTTTATCTTTTTTCTATTCACTTTTTTATTTCTAATGGGCTGCCATTGGTGTTTTACCATTGCAGACCTAGTATATTCCCATGATGCTGGTTTCTTTTTTTAGTGCGGCACCATATAAGCGAATACCAATCGCCGCAAGTAATTTTGACACCCAGTTTCTTTCCCATAGGGAGGCACCTGAGCTCGGCGATGCGGACCTGTACTAGGATTTAATTTTGCTGAGAGCACACAAGCCAAACAGACACACACACACAATGTAGGGATCTTTAACATGCCGTATAATCATACGACATGGTCTTTGTCGATTTTCTGCATCATGAAAATCCACCGACTTGGGCCGGGGTTGAATCCGCAACTTTAGGTGCAGAAGGCCAGCGACAAACCAACCATGCCACCCAGCATGCGTATTTTTTTTAATAGAAGTATACAAAATTTTAAGGGATTTCACTTTGAGATAATAACTTTATATCATTTTCTGCATGGTTTAAAGCAATTATATCAAATTAAAAACAAAATCATATTATTTTTTTTTTCGTTAAATTTAAAAAAAAAAATACTTTGAATGTTAAAGATGGTAACCCAATATTAAATATTTTACTAGATATCTTTGAATTTTTGAAAATTTAGTTTTTAGTTAATACGTACATAACAGAGTATTAAAAACTGTTTGGTTTGAATAAATTATATAGTTAAAAATATCTCGTTGTTTATTCCTGGACAACACTGTTATCTAACTGGACATTGACTAATAGAATATATGTGGATTGCGCGTTACACACACACTTAGAAATTTAGCGAGTTATATCAGCCTCGGTTGGGACGATCGGAGATGTTTGCTCAAAAAATCCAGTCATGCTCTTTGCGGAGAGATCTGGCAATGACTCTTGCCAGAGAAATGATGGAAGAACATGAAATTAATTAAGGTATCCGACTACGTTCGGAACCGTGATTTTAAAAAAGCGTATAGATGGATAATTTTCATGATATTTAGTGTCACTCAGATTAGAATACATGCATAAAATTGTTTTAAGGAAATTTTGACAAAAAAAAATATTTAAATACAATATTTTGGCAAAAAATTTACTTAGAATAATCTTTTTTCCAAATGTTCTCCTTTTGTGAAAAATGCTTCTATTATAATAATATTTTGCCTGTATATAGCTCAGACCTCTCTACAGAGGATCAACTAGAATTTTTGAAAAATTCACATTACTTTTAGAGTTACCACCAATTGAAATAATTATTGGCGTTTTTTTTCTTAAAATTGCTCCCCTCTGTTATCGTAAAATATGGATAAACCCACTTTTAAGTTGTATATTTCGAAAATTCTAGTTGAGCCTCTGTAGAGAGGTCTGAGCTATATACAGGCAAAATATTATTATAATAGAAGCATTTTTTACAAAAGGAGAACATTTGGAAAAATGATTGTTCTAAGTTAATTTTTTGCCAAAATATTGTATTTAAATAAATTTTTTTTGTCAAAATGTCCTTAAAACAATTTTATACATGTGTTCTAATCTAAGTGACACTAAATATCAGGAAAATTATCCATTTATGCTCTTTTTCAAAATCACGGTTCCGAACGTAGTCGGATACCTTAATTAATAGGTGTACTGTGCACAGCCCGGCGTTATCCTGTTGAAATGTTCACCCACGGTACTTGTACAGAAGAGAAACACTGCGGTATGTTTAATCTCATCGGCGTGCTCTAAGGATATCGCAGATGACAATTGTAGGGGTCCAGCTATCAAATGAAATGGTACCTCAACTTCCAGTTGTCGAGTTGTGTAGTCTAACAACCAGGTCTGTTTAACTACGGTCAGAGGTCATTCATCTCTGTTCTGAATGTCTCCAAACACGTCTGTGGTGGTCATAGGGGCTCAGTTCAAAGTGAGGCTCATTGCTGAAAATCATTCTACTTTTTGTGAGATTACAGATCAGTTACGTCTAGCTCAACTGCAAACACTCCTGCAGGTGTACGACGGTGAGGGTCAGTCAACCTCCACGATTGCAGCCGCCTTCTTTTTGTCGCCTATCGATGGTCATTACAGTCATTTGTATCCTGGTTACACGTCTAATCGTTGATAAGGGTCCATCACGGACTATGATAGCTGATGAAATTATCTGTATTCTCACCGGGGGCGTAGCTACCACTGTATTAGTGACATCAATAATACGAGGCCCTAATATATGTAAGCAAGAAATTCATAATATGTAGAGGGGCCCCAAAATAGGGTGTCTAAGAAATTTTGATACAGGGCCCACTCAGGACTAGCTACGCCAAAGATTCTCTCGTTATGTCATCTTTCTCGATAGAACGCTACCATGATGCCATACACAGCCATATTTTCCCATTTCCTTCCTATATCGACGAATGCTTGCATCGCTTTGACCCATACATCGAGGGATCCTGCGATTAAGCCACTCTTCTTTTTACAATTCAATTCAATTGCTCTTCTGGCTCAAATGGGTGGCCACGGTAGCCGAGTGGTATGGGTATGGGATCGTAGCTTGACTTGTCACGAGTTCGAGCCCAGTACCACTAAAGACCCATCGTGTAGGAGTGCGATGCACGTTAAACCTGTCGAGAGCTCAAACGTCCTCCCATTGGTATGGTGTAGTAGTTAAGGGAGGGGGGTGTCAGCTCAGGTATCCTCCACGTCACTTCACCATGTTTCAAAATAACGTGGTCCGTCGCCAAAAGCCCTGTGGTGTAGCTAAACAGTGCAATGTTAATATTCAGTCAATCAATCTGGCTCAAATGGTGACATATGCTTTTACTGTTCGGCAAAGTATTGATATAGTTGCAAAGTTTCGATACAGTCCACTCGGGACTGCACTTGTATCTAAGTTATGTCTTAAGATTGAAATGTCTTCTGTTGTATTCCCTATCTGGATGATCCGTTTTCAAAGTGCTGGAGCTCCATTTAGTGAATCCTTGGCCACCAAATATTCATCATTTGCATATTTTGTTAATAGATATATGCATACGCAATTTTGTTTCTTTCGGTTAACTTTTTGTTGCACCATTTCTATATTATAGAGCAGAGGTACTTAACCTTTTTTCTGCCGGGCCGCATACAAATGTTAGATTTTTCACGGGGGCCGCATACATATAATGGCTATTTCAAGCAAGCCGCACCACGACGATTACTTGAGGGGGGGGGGAGAAATGCCTTAAGACCTAAATAACATAGAAAATTTGAAATATGGAAAATTGATCAAACTCTTAAAACTCCTATTTTGCTTTTTTAATTATTATTATTTTTATATTTTCTATTTTTGTCACCAAATTTTTCTAAATTGGAAGCATTTAAGAATCACTCCTTCACAATTTCTGCATCCGTAAACGGTTTCATATCATAACCAATAATACAACAAATTTCATACGGTGCCTTTGTTACCGCGGTGGCATTACCACTCACAAAACACTCTTTTTGCTGTTGTAAAGATTATTCAAGAAAAAGACTATTTATCACCGCTTGAAAGAGATCTTCGAGGAAAAGTGTCATTGAATGATTCCCGTTTATTGGTATTTTTTTAATACAACACTTTTGTGACAAATCAGACAACTACCGATCAATGCTTGTTTTTCACTGCAAAATAGTCAACTTCTCAATCGTCTTGAAACAACCTATTTTCTTCGAATATTTTTCGCTTGCAAGGTATGAAAGATAGCTAAAAATTAGTTCCACTCTTAAAATGGTTGCTACTCCACTTTTGTGTATTATCTCTAATCAGAAAAGTAAATATCAATATGACATCGACAGCATGAATCAAAATTGAAATATTTGATTTCTTAACAAAGAATTTCCCTCCAAATTTTAATTAATAAATGAATTTTTCAGAGCAATGGGCCATGACCGGGCCACTTAAAAAGGCCCAGTGGGCCCCAGGTTGTGAGTATCGCTGTTATAGAGTATAAAAACGCATATTCTTATAAAATCCACTATTTAAATTACAATTTGTGCTCATTTATTTTTAATGTGAAAGCAATGCTGCATGCCTTTTTAAGTAATCAAATTTTCGTTCTCTAATTTAATCGCGATGACGCGGCTACCAAGACAACGCTGCCAAGCTAAATTATTTGATGAATAGAAATGTTAGTAGAATTCTCTCTCTCTCTCTCTCTCTCTTCAGAAATTCTCTTTAAAGATAATTCATAATTTTCAAAATTTAGAATATTATTTTTACTATACCCAAGGATGGTTTGCACACCAACTGGAAATTGAATAGAATTTTCTCTCAACTCCTTGGGAAAGATTGAAACTTTATTCGCATCATTTATTTTCAAAAAGTTAAACATTTTCTTTTTAAGTTCTTATACGAACTACACAATATTTTGCATTTTTATACATTTCATCAGTTTCAGAAACTTTCTATGTAATTATCTTTCTTTTTTATATATTTACTCTTTCTATTTTTTGTAGTGGTTAAATCCGAGAGGAAGCTGATTTAAGAAATTCCAAATGCTTTTTTTTAATTTTATAATAAAACTTATTAATGTGAGGACAGTATTTGTCTTAATTATATTTATATAACTGTGGTAGTGGTCAGTGATGTCTTAAGGCATGGACCACAACTAGGCTCGGCCCAGGGCCTCGCCCACAGTGAGGGTCTCGTTTTGTTCTCAACTCTGCCTGAATAAGATCATGATTTGGATAATTTTAAGGTTCAAATATTATTCCGGTACATATACTCCAAAAAAAACCCCGGGGATTTTCAAACTTCATGTCAACTGGCAAAAGTGGCAAGACTGTATTATTATGTGATAACCATTGTCCAAACACACACATGTATAGACAAAAGGCCACCTAGGCTTAATACCATAGACAATCATGTAGTCGAATCATGTAGTCATGTAGTCGAAATGCGGTCACCGGTCGAGCTGGCGTGCGCCTAAGTTTTGTGAAATGAGGGCAATTCATGCGACGTCATAGTCACATGATAGTGAAAGTCACGTGATTCTAGCCAATCAATTCAAAAACTCATGCGACGTCATAGTCATACGATAAAAATATCCAGTGTTTCCAGCTAATCAGTTCACGCGCTCCAGTGTTGCCAAGTTTTGCTCTTTGCAGAAACTTTCTCTTAAAAAGCACATATGTATACAAAATGCACATTTTATTTAAAAGTATAAACACAAAATATGATTTTTTTTTAATTTAAAAAAATCTTTTTGAAGAATTTTTTTCCCTAACATTTAAACATCTTTACCCAAATATGACATCTGAAATTTTATACGAGTTTTACAAATAGAAAAACAAGTACAGTTAGTGTAATGTTTGTTTTGAATTCAATGGAGAACACGTGTTTGTCTTTATCATGTGACGTCATAAATTGAGCCAATTGTGAGTCTCTGTCTCTCTCGTGTACATTTATTTTTTTTTGAATTTACTGATTGTACGAGTATTTGACAAGGCAAGATATATAATGTCTACTCTTAAGGATCATAAAAAGGACCTACTTTTGCAAAGGGACCCAAGGCCTTAAAAAATCTTGTTTTCTCTGAACCCAGTGCCTCAAAAAGTCTTACGATGTCCCTGGCTGTGGTATTCTTTAAAACAGTTATATATATAAATCTACGCATTTATAAATCACTATACAATAGAAACGATGAACCTCTTGATTTGTCCTAACCCTTACTGGACTATAAGGTTGCTAAATGCATTTTTTAGTGTGAAATTGTTTATTTTAGTTTATACGTAAAATAAATGAAAATCATAAGAAAAGTACTACTTAGCAATGTGTAATTTTTTTGGAATTTTAAGCGAATAGAATTGTGTTTCGACTTGAGTGTATAGATGGCGTTAGTAGTCAACTTTTGTTAATTTTTATCATAATTTCTGTAGAAGTTAATCAAGGAGCGCGACGAACCAACCGTCGCTCAATAAATCATAATTTATAGCCCATTTCTCATAGATTTTGATTAGACTCAAACAACCTTCAAAAAGAATTATTTGCCATTATCAGGCATTTGTATTCATTTGTTCAAATATGCTTCATTATTATACTATACTGTTCGAATTAATAGGGAAAAACATTTTTTTTTCTTGTCTGAGTTGGTTTGTGATTGCCAGTTATGTCCCGAACCACCCCCAACTGTTTATATCTGCACATAAGTAATGTGACGAATCGAACTTGACGATAATTTACTATTTTGATTGGTTTTAGTACATTACTAGTTCAATTGTGAGCCTTTAGTGTATTAGCTGGTGGTTATAATTTTTCGTTCCACGTAACACGCTTTACTTTTGCTTGTTCGGAGATGGATATTACTCTAAGAAAGCATTCTAAAATAATAACTCTTAATGAACACACTTCTATGACTGTCCGAGATATAGCTGCGGTAGTTGGTGTGGTCAAATCAAGTGTTTCCAAGAATTTTAAGAATATTTCAAGATTCCTGATCATCAACTCTAAAAAGAAAAGGAAAATATGTGCTCAAATGGAAAAATAACTGATAAAATTTTAATAGGAAATAGCAAAATAAGTTAAAGTAAGACAAGCTCAGACCTTCGAAGGAATTTATTGGATTATGGTGTTGAAGTGAGTTCTTCAACTGTACAGAAAAGGGTTCTGAAAGTTAGCAGTAAGGCATCAAAACCGAGGAAAAAGTGACTTCTAATTCAGAAGACGTTAAAAAAACGTTTACCAAAGGCCAAAAATATCTACATTGGACTGTTAAGAGAAGAAGGTGATTTTCAGTGATTAAATGCATTTATTTGTGCAGGGATACAAACCAAGTGTAGTTAGACGAAGTGATGTTGAAACTCTACTGCCAGAGAGAGATCATATCCAACAGACTGAAACACCCTCCTAAACAGATGTTTTGAGATTTTTTCACTACAAATGGCACTGAAAGCTTAGTTGTTCTTAAAGGCATGAAGAATTATATCAAATACATAGAAATATTACGCAGTAGAATTGTTCCATCCATCGAAACACTTGACGGAACATTTCAACATGATTTGGCTTCTTGTCACAATTCGATATTGGTCCAGACTTTTAGGCGGAAAAATAAAATAAAGTGCTTAATTGCCCTGGTAATTCACCAGTCCTAAATCCTATTGAGAATTTATGACATATTCTGAAGAATCGTTTAGCTAAGATAAGCTGCACGACAACAGAAAAAATGATAAAAAGTGCTATACAGATGTGTTTCCACTATGATGAAGTTAGAACATGTGCGCTGCACTAGTGGAATCAATACCAAGACTAGTTGAAGAGGTCATTTCTGCTATAGGAGAATATGTCCATCGTATTAATACAGAGATTTTTCTGTCTACTTAAGGTATATAATGATTAAAATCTAGGATCTTAGAAAAAGTCGTTTTTTACCATTTGTCTCAATTAATTCGAGCAGTATAGTAGAATAAAACGTTCCGAACGTTATTTACCGAATAACATAAAAAAAATGTGAGAACTCACTGTAATATATTATTAGACGATACAATAAACTAAATATTTGATAAGATTATATAGAATACAGAACGAGCGAAAGTTTTCTGATTGGGGCCAATTTATTGAACTCTCCTTTTTCCCCCCACTATACGTTCTCATTTACTTAATTGTATCTGGTACACGTTTTATTTTAACATTCTATTCAAAAAAATTCAGATACAGCTATAATTATATACGGCAAGCGTTACTTTTAAAATAGGGAAAATGTTTCCCTTAGTTGTGAAATGGTTAAATAACGAAATATAGCTAAATTGAATTTTTCGAATAGTTTACAAAATGATTTTGAAAAGTTTGATAGACATATTATTTAAAGGGAAATATTTGATTGGAAAAAAATTGCATTTTTTTAAAGTACCATATAGTAGTATTTGTCGCTGGCCTTCTGTACCCAAGTTAGCGGGCTCGACCCCGGCCCAAGTCGATGGATTTTCATGATGCAGGAAATCGACAGTGGCCTTGTTGTATGATTATACTGCATGTAAAAGATCTCTAGAGGGGTGCTCTAGGCAAAATTAAACCTTAGTTCTGGTTCGCATCGTCAGAGCTCAGGTGCCTTCCTCTAGGGAGGAAGAGGAATTTTGTTTGGCTCAGTATAGCCAGAATTGGCTCTTGCGCCAAAAAGCCCCAAACTCAACTCAACTCAACCTCTAGGGAGGAAACTGGGCGTTAAAATTACCTGCGGCGATAGGTATCCGCCAATATGGCTTCGCACTAAAGAGAGATACCAGCTTTCAGTGATGTACTAAGTAGATTGATGAACTCTGTAATAACTGTTCATAAACTGCCATTAGAAATAAAAAAAATTACCATAAAAGTACAACGAACTGTTTAAATTGCGAAATATGTAAAGGATAAATACTGTTAGTTTAGCTGGATGTATTTTAGTGCATAACAATTGGTAATCTCGTGGCTTAAGCCTTTCCACAGAAGTAAAATTCTTACTGTTTTAACTCTTAATAAGATCCAGAAAGTCTCACTACGACTTGAGAAAATGCTCAATCGCTACCATAATCGATAGAATGTTTTTATAAATTCTCTGCGCATCCTTTTACAGTGAGTGGAAAGAAAGCTACTTAAAAGGCTCTTTAAAACTAATCCCTACCGTCTGATGGGTAAAGGGATCCATTTTCCCTGCATTCGAAAAGGATAAGGACGCTTTATTTTATTGACATTTCATACTAAGCTCCTATATTTGAAAATATGAGACGGATTTTAATGTTGTGTGAACTTGATGCCAACGGAAAATATTTCTAAAATTAAATTCGTTATTTCTCTCTTCTCTTGAGAATTGTTGCTAACAAGAGATTTTTTTTCAAAATTAAATTGAATTTGAAACAGCATTAATATTCAAAATGTATTTTATATTATGCGGCTATTAATTATAAGAAAAGTATTTTGTTTAGCATGTATTAAGTGTAGTAATTCTAATTTTTTTGCAATAATTCTCATAAGCAAACGATTTTTATTTCATTTTAGCCAAATTCTTGTTATGCCGTTAAATAGGTCGAATTTCTCTTCATGCCAACGGTAAATATCTATAAAATTCGATTCGTTTATTTCTCATTTCGTTTGAGAATTTCTCTTGGCAAAAATTTTTTTTGTTGCAAAAAAGATATTCTATTTCATACTGTTTTAGTGTTCAAAATATTTTTCTTTTTCCATGTGGCTGCAACTTTTTTTTAAAAAAAGAAAACCAACAGTATTTTGTTTAATATATTTTAATTGTATTACTTTTTATGTTTTTGTTAGAGTTCTTAATAAGCAAACGATATTTATTTTATTTCAGCCGGATTTATGTTAAGGCGTTAAATAATTCTTTTTTTATCTCGATGCCAACGAAAAATATCTCTAAAATTAAATTTGCTTATTCCTTTCTCTTTGTGAATTCATAATAAGAAAATATATACAGTGTACCACAAAAGTGTTCGTACAGTCTTATAATTTCCTATAAAATTTATTGTTTTCAACTAATAAAAATTAATACATAGGAATTATAATTTTTTATGATATCTGCAACTTGTTTTTAATGGAACAACTAATAAATTCTTGAAATATTGAATAACTATTATTTTAAAAATTAAAAATCTACTAAGAAATTATGCCACAAAAGTCTATGTACACTTCAAAAAAATCCCAACATAGCTTTAAATATTGTAGTTGTTTCATAATTTTTTTACTTACAAGGAGAGGGTACGACTAAGGAAATTCATTTGGGGTCGAGACTTGGTGCAATAGTAGTACTCCTTTAGGGTGTTCAACCCTCAATGTAATTCCCCCGAATGGCCAGTCAATTCGAAGAAAAAAGCCTTCGAAATTCATGCTTAGCTTTTATACAATTAAATTTCAATTTCCTCCAACGATTTCGTAGCTTGGTTGATATATCGTCTGCATACTATGCGCGAGATCTAGGTTCGATTAATCGGACAATTTTTTTTTATTTCATTTAGTTATTTTTAAAATTAAATAAACTTATTTAAGAAAGGTTTATTAAATATTAAATGATATTTTATGCAATTATTTTGTATTTTATAAAGTAAAATATACTGTAACTATATAAATATTTATATTAAATTTTATAAATATATTTTTATATTAAGAAATAATATTTATAATAAAATATATAATAAATATTAAATGATATACATAAAAATTAGTTACAAATAGCTTTATAATGTGAAATAAAATATACTATAAATAAAATATTATATATAATATAAAATAATTTATAAAGTATGTTATTATTAAATAAATTATTTTATAATTAATATAATAAAAAATATGTCTTTTTTATATATTATGTATTTAATTATATTTTATAATTTTATAAAACATTCAATAAGTCTTTTTTAAATAAGTTTAAATAATTTTAAAAAAATTAATAATTATATCAATAATAAATTGATAATAATTTTAATAATAAATTAATAATAATTTTAATAATAAATTAATAATAATTTTAATAATAAATTAATAATAATTTTAATAATAAATTAATAATAATTTTAATAATAAATTAGTAATTTTAATAATAAATTAGTAATTTTATTAATAAACTAATAATTTAATTAATAAACTAATAATTTTATTAATAAATTAATAATAATTTTAATAATAAATTAATAATAATTTCAATAATAAATTTATAATTTTAAAAATAAGTTAATACTTTCAATAATAAATTAATCATTTTAATAATAAATCAATAATTTTAATTAAAAAATTAATAATTTTAATAATAAATTAATCATTTTAATAATAATTCTTATTAATAATAATTCTTATTATTTAGTTTAATTAAAAATTATTTTAAATAATTTTAAATAATAGTTATTTTAAATAATTTTAAATAATAATTATTTTAAGTATTTTTATTAATATTTTAAATATTTTTATTAATAATAATTTTAAATAATTTTAATAAAATTAATTTAAATAATAAACTTACTTGATTGTTTTTACTTTATAAAATACAAAGTAATTGCATAAAATATCATTTAATATTTAATAAACCTTTCATAAATAAGTTTATTTAATTTTAAAAATAATTAAATGAAATGAAAAAAAAAAATTGGCCGATGAATCGAACCCAGACCTCACGCATAGTATGCAGACGTTATATCAACCAAGCTACGAAATCGTTGGAGGAAATTGAAATTTAATTGTATAAAAGCTAAGCATGAATTTCGAAGACTTTTTCTCCGAATTGACTGGCCATTCGGCGGAATTGCATTGAGGGTTGAACACCCTAAAGGAGTTCTACTATTACACCAAGTCTCGATCCCAAATGAATTTCCTTTGTCGTGTCCTCTCCTTTTTAGTAAAATTTCTTTTAGCGTCGAAAACAACTTTTAAGCGATTTATCAGTTTTTTTGTAATTATGCATCAAGATTCCTCCATTCTTCTGTGATCATTGTTTTTGCTTCACATTTTGTTTTTATATGTCATGTTTTCGTTTTTTTTAAAAAAAAAAATCAAATACTCACCAAATACACTGGTGTGCAAAACTTAAGCAACAATGTAAAAATTTAGCAGATAGCCATGAAATTGCAGAAAGGAGGTCTTAAAATCAGTACAGTGAACACGTAAGTCTGTAGAAACGTCATGCGTATGCAAATATCAGGAACAAAACGTCAGAAGCGATGTGAGCGTACGCAAAACGTGTGATGTCGGCGCGCGCTGCTCAACAGTAGAATAAAATAAAGGACGGAGACGCAATTCAACATATTCGCTGCATGTGCCAGTGAGTCAGTTCGTGAAATATGGCTAGAAGAAATCACCTGGATGACTTCACACGTGGAAGAATGATCGGAAAGCTGGAGGAGGGGCGTACTGTCACCAGTGTAGCTGCAGAGTTCGGAATCAACAAAAGTGTAGTTTCGCGTGCTTGGAAAGCTTTCCAAACCACAGGTACAGCTGTTAGAAAGGTTGGTGGTGGCCGCCCGAGGACGACGACTGCAGGGGATGACCGATATATCATCCTGCAGGTGAAAAGAGGTCGAAAGCAGTCAGCAAGCGCCATTGCTCAGAAACTCTGTACAGCAACGGGTCGACAAGTGTCACGGTTTACTGTGGCCGGACGCCTTCACAAAGGGGACCTGTTCGCCCTCCGTTCTGAACGCTGCCTCCCGTTGAAAGTTGGCCACCGAAGCCACCGTTTACAGTGGGCCAGAGAGCACAAAAACTGGACAACTGATCAATGGAGTCGTGTCCTCTTTACGGATGAGAGGCGGTTCAGTACC
>BMAV01017759.1:0-15768 GCA_019973955.1 Trichonephila inaurata madagascariensis | reverse complement strand
AATATTCCTCGCTGCGTGCACACTAAAATAATAGAGCTTTAATTATTTTTCTTATATGTAAGAACATATCATTTTCGTAGGGGAGTTTCTCTTCTTAATTTTATACCTGATTTGTTTTTTCATATTTATAAAAGTAATTAAATTTTAAGGAACGTGTAAGTTATTACATGGATTTTATTTTCTTTAAAAAAAAGTCATTTTCGTTGAAATTAAGGAAGAGAAGATGAATTGTGTGCCTAAATCAGACACTGTAGTTCTGTTTATTGTAGTTCAGTCTTTTTAATTCAATGTGTTCCGTAATGTTTGAATCGGAAATGTATTCGAAGGGAGTAGAGGTGCAGTAGGGAAATCCGTGGCTTGCTTTTATCAGGTATGTTTAAGAAATGTTCTTTATCTTCGTTAAGCAGCTTCTTAAATTTCTTAGCGGTAATTTAAAACGGTAGAGGAAAACGGAACTAAATATTACCGAAATATTTAACCCGAAAAAAAAATCGGTACTTTTTCGTTTCGCCCGCGCAGGTGATAAAATTTCCAAAAATGATACATCCGACGCCAAAAGGAATAATCCCGCTGGCAATCATTTACACATCACATTAAAAAAATTTTTTTTTAAACCGTAATTTTTAAGCAATTTTTTCACAATCTTTGTACAGGTTACGGATATTATTCTTCATACAGAAAAAAGTCTCGTGAATTATTTTTATAAATGACGAAATTATTAAATATTTAATTAAATATTTCAGTATTTTTTGAAAAATCGTAAAAAAAAAAAAGTTTCGGCATTTTTTTTTCAATGACTGATTCTGAAAGAGAAAAGCATGAATGTTTTTAAGATAGAATATCAATTCATTAACGCGAAAAAAAATTGAACGGGATCGATTTAGAAATCATTTTCATAAAAACGTATAAATTTTGACTCATTTTTAAAAAAATCGTAAAAAATAGAAAATATCATTATACCGCATCGTGTCAAAACAAATGATCTTTCCGATTCTGTAATTTTTTTTTTGTTTGAGTTAGATAGTAAGAATTAGGTGGCCTTTTTAAAAGCGTGGGGAAAATCGAAACTTTATACATTTCTACCTTTCATCCACTGCGTAACCGTAACAAATAACGCGTAACAAAAATTTTTCCCTACCGTGCCATAAGAATTTAACTTCAACAAATCGTGGTCTTTTCTTATCAGTAACTTCTACGTAATAAAAAAAAATGGATAAAAAACCAGTAAGAACTAATGGTTTTCTTATATGTGTTTATTGTGTGTTGTAGCCAATAACGTCAACTTGTTGAGATTTGCGCCAGCGAAGTACCGATTGGCGGAAAAGTACCAAAAAATCACATTAAATTGACACACGAGGTACAGAAAATGAAAAGTTTACGAAAAATTGGGGACGGGGGCCCCAATTGAAGGGTGCGCGTTATACGCCGGGTATGAAAACAATAGCTTTAAAAATAACAAAAGAGATGAGTATAAAAACAAATTTATCTCTATACATATCGAAATACTGTTTATTAAAAGAAATGACATGCCTTATGAGCTAAAAGAGTTGTAGTTTTAGAAGTATACTACTTTTCAAAAGTCTGGGATAATACCTTGAATAAATGACTTCAAAACATAAGAGCATTGTGTACTAAGATTTCAGATTTCTTCGTAAAAAAGGGGTTGCGTGTTATACGGCGCGTTATACATAAAAATTAAAAAATGCATCTTGAAAGTATAGGTGCGCGTTATACACCGTATTTACGGTAATTGAAAAATATAAAGCGAATATTTATCTTTAAATGAGAAAAGTATTTACGTCGGGTTTGTGTGTGTGTGGAGGAAATTAATTGGCAACTGAACCTTCGTATAAAAAACTCATTATTTCTCAAAACGAATTTTTTATTTGTTTTCAAATTGCTTCTTTCGATTTTATTTTAAAATTATATACTTTTTGTATTATAGAAAGAATCACATGTAGAACTTTGAGAGAGAGTATTTTTTTTTGGCAATTAATTTTAAAACTTCCCATACCAAACAGTTATTGGAAATGCTTTAGAAGTGAATATTTTTACCTCCTTTATTTCCTAATGCAATTATTAAAATTATTTGTACTGTTATTTGCTATTATTTTATATGAATAGAAATATTATAAAAGCATAATTTTTACATTACGAGGTGTAATTTTATAAATTTAATGTTGAAGAATAATGGTAATAAAAAATGGGAATGTGTGTATGTGTATAACTATATATATAAATAAACAAATAAATGAAGGCTAAGTAACAATTAGAGATTTCAGCATATTTTATGTCCCGTGATACCATGAATACAAAAGAAATTTAGTTAGCTAATCGTCCAAGGGGTTTCAATAGACAGATTTGTATTCACTGTGAGACTATTGTACTGATATTCTGTATATATTTCCTTTCTTGTTGGTCTTTCTTCCATAGGGTCATCGAGGAAAAAAGACCGCGTAGAAAGAAAAACACAATTTTTTTTGAAAAAAGCAATTGCAGTGAAAATCGCTTAATACGAAACTGAAGGGGCTAAAATATTTATCCGTGTTAAAAGATATTGCAAAAGAAAAAAAAAACATTTATCAACAAAATTAAGTTTATGAGATTAAATTTTATTTATATAGATATGCTTTTGCATAATAATAAAATTAAAAAAATTAATGTACCATGTATTTATAAAGGACTAAAAAGTATAAAATAATTTCTCTTGTCCTTAGGAAGGATAAAACCACATACGGATTTCTAACTTTTCTAAATTATCCTGAAAATTCATACTTGGTAATTTTTGATAGCTATTAAAATACTTGTAAGATTGGAAACGAAAAACATGGGGCGCATGAAATACGTAAGTACATATAAAAAGTATAGAGAGTGTAGAGAGTAACTATCAATAAAAGAACTTAATTATTGGTTCCCATTATTTGCGGTGCAATAAAGTTTTTTGTTGAGCTATTAATGCATCAATTATCTGCTGCATGCGCCCCATGTTTTTCGTTTCCAATCTTACAAGTATTTTATAGCTATCAAAAGTTGCCAAGTATGAATTCTCAGGATAATTTAGAAAAGTTAGAAATCCGTGTATGGTTTTATCCTTCATAAGGATTAGAAAAATTATTTTATACTTTTTAGTCCTTTATGAAACATGAATTATGAATGAATTTTTTAAAAATTATGAAAGAATTTTTTTAAAATGTTATTATTTTCTGTTTTTTAGGGTTATAGAATGAAATTTTTGAATTGATTTTAATGTATCCGAAAATGTTCGGAACCGTGATTTTGCAAAAGCGTATAAATGGATAATATTTATGATATTTAGTGTCACTTAGATTAGAAAATATATATAAAATTGTTTTAAGAATAGTATTACAATAAAAAAATTATTTAAGTACAATATTTTGACAAAAAATGAACGTAAAATGACCCATTTTCAAAATATTCTTCTTTTGTGAAAAATGCTTCTAATATAATAATATTTTGCCTGTTTATAGCTCAGACCTCTGTACAGAGGTTAAGCAAGAATTTTTGAAATATATAACTTAAAAGTGGGTTTATCCATGTTTTACGACAAGAGAGGGGAGAAATTTTAAGAAAAAAATGCCGATAATTATTTCAACTGGTTGTAACTCTGAAAATAATGTGAATTTTTCAAAACTCATAGTTGCGCCTCTGTACAGAGGTCTCAGCTCTGTAAACAAGCAAAATATTATTATAATAGAAGCATTTTTCACAAAAGAACATCTTGAAAAAAGGTTATTCTAAGTTAATTTTTTGCCGAAATATTGTATTTAAATAATTTTTTTGTTGTCAAAATTTCCTTAAAACAATTTATACATGCATTCTAATCTAAGTGACACTAAATACCATGAAAACTATCCATTTATGCGCTTTTTTGAAATCATGGTTCCGAACTTAGTCGGATACCTTAAATACTTTGATGACGTAATTGCAGAGACATGCGATAAATTTCATTTTCTTCTGGTTATATCTGAAATAAAAAACTGTCATGGATTTGCCACTTCGCAAGTCGTCGGAGAGCGTTGAGTCACAATAAGATAAGGCCCATCTCTTTTGGGCATGAATTTAGCTGTTTTCTTCTGGGCAGCATTGCTGAGGAGGTGAAGGGTTACCCAGACTTTATCATCTGGGCGATACAGGGGACCTGGACGGTTTCTTTTGTCGTAGGTTTTTCGCTAATCTTGTTTCTCTTCAATTCTTTCACGAATTTCAGAAAAAATTCTTGTTAACCTTTTCAAGTATGGGGGAATCTCTGGGACGAAATTTTCATTATCTATGATGGCTCGAAAGTCGTTGGTCACATCTATAACTATTGTAGGTGATTTGAGCTTTGCGATCGATACCCTTCTGATTTTTTTCGCCAAATGAAAAGTGTTGCCGGTTCGCTTTTAATATAGGTTCGGCATTTAGGTAAAAAAAGGAAAGTGGGAGTATCTTCTGAGCTATGGTCCAAATTTCAAGTTGTGACGGGCTCACGCGTCTTTTCTGTAACATAACCTCTGGGTTCTTTGAAGGCCAAGATTAATGGCAAATCTTTTCCAACCAAAATCTAGGGAGTGAAATACGATTATAAAATGCAAATAAGATAGCTTTTAAAAGAACAGAAGTTTCAGTAAGCAATATGGCAATTTAGGGAAAGTTATGTTTGGAAGAGATACGAGTGTGAATTGACGGCTTATCATAAAGTTACCGAGATATTCAGCCATTGATACAAGGTGCATACCATAGTACGCGTGCCCAGACGTTTCGTATCGTTATAGAATCTTATTTTGGATTAAGGTAGGACTGATTATTTGATTTTAGGACTTGCAATATTATCAGAATCGAAAGTAGACGGTTAATATAATTATTTAGACAAAGTGGTCTAAATTACGTGATTCGGTTTAACTACCGCTGTGTGTTTTGGTTCATTAGATTCTCACTTATATAAATTTATCTAAATTATTAGAAGTTTAAGTTATATTCTTAATAAAGTCATATTAAGAATTTTAAAATGTCTGATCATTTTGAAAATCCCACACCTCTAATTCACGCTGACAATCAAAGATATGGTCACCATAGAGAGACCATATCACAAAGTCTACATCTCATCGGGAAATTAGTTTAAAATCAGTTACAAAACTCCACCCGTACACAGACAAGAAAGCGAGTTAATAAAAAAACATAATAACTTGGAGGCCCTTCTTTGACCCCAGAGCCATGAAATTGAAAACGTATATGCAACTTGACTCGTGCTATCGACAGGTGATCTTTGTTAGCGTAAATTAGTGTAAGCTTTGGAGCTACGGGGCCCTTGTCTAAATCGGGCCAGCCTCCTCGAGGGCACGGGTAAATTCTTTTTTACCATTTTCACGCATTGTCATCCACTTATGAGCTCTGGTCCAAATTTCAAGTCTCTGGGTCATTGGGAAGTTTAGTTTAAAATAAATTACAAAACTCCACCCGGAAAAACAAGAAAGCGATTTAGTAATAAATTTAATAAAAAATTAATGAAACAAAAACATTCACAGGAACTTAAAGAAATTTTATACAAAATACTCAATTTTTTTGAAAAACAAAGCATTTATTGAATTGTGTAAAATAATCTGATATTTTTCTTAGCATTGTTTTTTAGCATCAAACTGTCTGCAAATTGTTCGATATCGTCCATTTTGTTATTCATTTCTCCACCTTGAAGTTTCCTTCACTTCTCTACATAATCATATCCTACATTTAACCTATTTTCATATTTGTTCACAAGCTACAACAAGCTTTCTATGTTATACTCTTAAGTGGGCCAGTTAGGGATTGCAGTATCGGACCCAAATTTCAATACCAGTATTCGGTATTTCTTAGATCTTTTAATACCTGGATACCGATTTTAATACCGGTAGTTGAAATTTTAAAAAAAGAAAGAAAACATGGGTGTTTCTTTCTTTTATTTGCCAGTTTTATTAGAGAGTGTAAATATCGCAAAAATAATATTTGTAACTTATAAATTATTACAATATATAAGGAATAAAAAAAAAGGAAAGGAACATTTTATTTATTTAAATCACAAAAAAAGTGTAAATATCACTATCTATATAAGTCTTTGGTACTATTACAAAGTTTTGAAATGTGACCTTAAAAAACATAATTCATTAATTGCACTGTTAATAAGCCTGGAATGTAATTTTGTGCAAAAATTACCAGCTACCGAAAACGCTTTTTTGGCATCTACGCTAGTGGATGGTATTGTTAGCAATACGCGATAGACTTTTTCCAAGTATTTGCCATAAAATCCGGTGTATAACGCGCACCTATACTTTCAAGCTGCATTTTTTAAATTTTTAGATGTATTCGCCGTATAAAGCGCACCTTCTTTTTTACGTAGAAATCTGAAATATTTGTCCATTGCTTTTATGTTCTAGTCATTTATTCGAGGTATTATCCCAGACTTTTGAAAAAATAGTATACTTCTAGATTTGCAACTAGTTGTAACAGGTGTTGATGAGTGAAGGAAGGGAGATATATGAGCTTGGATATATTATTACTCTTTCAACGAGAGCTTCGTTGGGAGTAGTGTATTTAGTTGTATTTGTCAGAGAAATAATTTATGTCTATATATATATATTTTTTAAGTTCAGATTAGTAGTCTTTTATCCTTTTGTATCTGGCAATGAAAAAAATATATCATATGATGGATTTAATGAGTTGTCTTGGAACTGTAGAACCAGCTAGGGATATAAAAACATAATAACGGAGTGAGCGGAATAAAGATGCTAAATATTTTCACCAACTGAAATGGATGTAAATTTATTTCATTTTTAATATATTTTAATCATCGTGCCATAATTAACACCATAATCTCTTTTAGTTCATAAAGCAAGTCGCTTCTTTTAAATAAACTGTGTTTCGATTCAAAAGTAGAAGTAATTTTTTTTAATCCTCATCTATTTTGTTATTTTTGAAGCTATCGTTTTTATACCCGGCGTATAACGCGCACCCTTAAGTTTCGATCTTATTTTTTGTGTTCAAAGTGCGCGTTATACGTCGGATTGTACGGTACTTCCAAATCTCTCATCTTCAAATAAATCAATTTCTTGTCGGATGGTTTTGTATATAGCTGATTTCTGTTATTGTATTTTTAGTTATCGCTAATTCTAATTTTTGTTCAAGAGACAATTCATTTTTACTCTATCGACATTAGTATCATCATCATCTTTGATAACTGTACCAAATTCTTCTGAATGTGAATAAGGTTTGTGGGTAAAATCTTTTAAGAAAATTTTCTATAAACTTAAACAAATTTGAATTGGTTAGTCTCTTTTCTTCATTTTTATTTTTAAAATCATGATGATATGTAAATAAAAGTATGATATGCAAATACAATGTGAATAATGTGAATTTACCAATTTAAAAGTATCGAAATATTACGCACACTTTCTTCACAACTACAACTTTGTTTTTACAGAAACGAATATTCGTCTACGAATCCTGCGCGTGTGCGGTATCGCTCTGAGCTGCAATAGAATAGTTTGGGCCCGCCTCCTTGGAGGATTCACATATTTTATCACTTCTCTACAATACAACTTTATATTCACAGTCTAATTAATTTCACCCATTACGGAGACATTAAAAACAAAAAACGTATACTATTTTTTATGTTGATGTTCCCTGAATATTCACTTGCCTCCGAAAGTCTGCGTACATGCGATCATCTTTCATATTCATGCAAATATCGCTAATCAAATGAGTCTTTCTGAATCAATATTATTTTTATTGATTCCTCTAATGTCGCAAATTCAAATTATATAAGCAACAATAACCTGAATATTACATAAAATAATACAGAGATTTATAACTTGAGAACGACACGAATCGTGTGCGTCAAAAGTCTGCGTACACTGGAAAAAATCCTTTACAATAATGGATTGTAACTAAAAGTTAATACTTTTTAAGCTATTCAGTTCTTTCTATAACTCTCTCAACATATTTGGCTGGGATTTAACTAGCTTAGTTGTTTCATTTGAGGAAATTTTGTTCCATTCTCTTACTAAGACAAATTCCAGCGTTTCCTTGGATGTTATTACGTTCTCCCTGATTATTCACTCCAATAAATCCCACAAATGCTGTATTTTGCTTAGGTCTGGGGACTAGGATGGCTTACGGAATTGGTTTCCGACATGTCAGAACAGCCATGGCTTTACAATGACTTCACTATGTGAGCCATTTGCTTGGTAAAGTAAGCTTGAAAGTAAAAATCATCACTCACTGCAAGTTTCTCGGCATATGCCCTGATATTTTACCTCAATAAGTTCAAGTAACTAATTTTGTACATTGTTGATTCAATAAATTCCAGATTACCAGCCGAAAGGCTTCCAATAGACCCCCAAACATCATGCCTCTTCCTTAGTTTTATAGTTGAAAAAGGATTCTGTCCAGAGGAATTTTTGCATGCATATTTTTCTGCTATTTGATGCTAAATTACAAAAACTACTTTCAATTGAATATATATATATTACACTTTTCCAATAATTATGTGTCTTATTTAGATGTTTTTTCGCAAAGATCATTCTCTTAGCTCTGTTCGCTCGAAAGATGAATGGTTTCTTGAGTGCAACTCGGCAATGATAGTCATCTTTTTTTAGTTCTCTTCGAATTGTGGTTAAATTCACACTTCTTGCAAGATCTCAGCCACACTTTTAACTATTTGTGAAGCACATAAATCTTGGATTTATTTTTATAGAGCGAATAACAAAGCAAGATTCTCGAGGTGACACTGCAGACGGGTGGCCAGATCTTGGTTTGGACGTTAAAATTTTAGTTTATTTGTGGTTTATGAACACTTTTTTAATCAATGCATGTCTCCCCTATTAACAGTTTCAACATTTGCTTTAAAAATTCCCCCTTTTCTGAAGATCTATGATGATTTTTCTTTCAATGATATATCGATTTTTATTCTGTTGCCTGCCACGGAACCACAAAATTTTTCCAAATCTCAAATCCTAAATAAATCGTAAAAGAAGCTTAAAATTACTTAAAAACAGGATTTAGTGCAATTATTTTACAATAAAAAGTCTTTAAAAGATCTTTTTGTAAGTGTACGCAGACTTTTGGCACGCATGGTTCGTGATTATTTGTGGGTCATTCTTGTTTTTTCTGGTTAAGGTGAATTTTGTTGCTTTTGTTTGAATGAGAACATATTGAAGAAACCCTGACAAGTATTATGATTTTCTAAGGCGAGATTTTAATAGTAATTATAGCATAAACACTTAAGATGATTGCCTGTACGCAGACTTTCGGAGACAAGTGTATAGTGGAGACAATTTAAAAGATTTCTGGCAAATACCGAAAGAACTGTATTTAAACTTGTGAATACCGATATTGCAAAATTGTACAAATGGCTCAAAATATCGGTATACCGATATTTCAATCCTTAGTGCCAGTGCATTAAGCTAGTTAAGTCACTCTGCATTCTCCAACAGTTCATATCTTTCTTAGAGGTAAACGTTCTCTCCATCTTTCCCCTCAACTTGGAGAAAAGATACTGAGAAGAATGCTGTGAAAGGGTTAATGGCCAGGCGGCAGAACAAGTATAACAGGATTTCTGAAACAGAATCCGATAAATATTGCGTTTTTCATTTTTTTTTTTTTTTTTTTTTTGTAACTAAATTATCTTTATTTTTTGGATGATCCTATTAAAGAACAAAGGAATCAAAATATATTAAAATCACATAAAGATATCATACACGAACTACTGTTTTCTTACAGCTTATTCGATATTTCCCGAAAATAGAAACAGAATAATTAGCCTGTTTCTTACCATTATTGGAAAAATAAGGAGAAATGGATTTGCTTCCTTTCGGATTAAGAAAATTCAGGTCAACTTTCAGAAAGAACACTTTTTTGTAAACTTTACTGCTGTTTCTTGTAATTTATCATTATTATTATTTTGTTCTTTGTTTGCACGAAGGGTTTAGCACGATTTTAAAGGGGTGACTTCACAAATCTATCTTAAAAAGTTTTTTTTTTAATTTTTAGTGGGAAAATTTAAAAAAAATATTTCTAGTTCTTATGCAGATTAAATTTATAATGTTGCTAAATTAGAGGTACTTTATCAATCAAAAATATGGTACTGGTAGATGTTTACCTTTTATTTAAAATCGCAATTTATTAAGGTTTCACAATACCGTACAAATTACAAAAATGCCGATTTTTTAAAAAAAATTTAAATTTATTTATTTATTTATTGCATTTTCTTGTAGCTCATATCATTGGGAAGCTGGCCTCTAAATTTCAGATCTGATAACAAATTAGTTTTTAAGACAGGGGTGTCAAGCTCGTAGTCTAAATAGGGCCAAGAAAACAAGGTTTACCTTTAGATGGACCGCAAAAAAATCGATATTCATAGAAACGTAGATTTATTTCGAATAAAGCATTATAATAAACATATATAAAGGAACAAGAAAATTTAGGGTTTACGGCCTGACACTTGACATCTCTTCTCTGCCACTATCTTTCACATTTCTGGAGAAATTTTGATATTTTCTTACATATTATTGTGTGCCAATATACTGGTCGAGCTGCAAAAATGTTCGTTGTGGGCCGCATGAGGTCTGTGGGTCGCGAGTTTGACATCCCTGTTGTAAATTATAGTCCATTTTTATTTCATTTAGATGACGGCACAACAAAGAACACCAGAGCACCTTTTAACAGCTACAAATATCAGAGGAACATTTTGACAAATACAAAACAAGGCGTGAAATTTCCAATGAATCTCGGCTTTTTATATGAAACACAGACCGGAAGTTCCAAAACTCACATGACTTCCGTGGACGGATCTTGTGATTGGTGGAAAGTTATCGAACGAGCTGAAAACATAAAGGATAATTGAAAAAACGCTGAGCATATAATTTTTCAGAGTTAAATTTTTGACTACATCACGTTAGACGGGTAAGCTAACAGTTAATTATTTGCGATGAAGTCCTGGGAATCCTGGGACCATTACAAATTTAAAAAAATTTCAATGAATTTAGCGTGAATTATTATATATACATATCTATATAAATAAAATGTACTCTGATAAACTTAATTTTTTTTTTAATATATTTAACACGAAAATTATTTCAGTCGCCTCAATTGCGTGTTAAAGGATTTTCTCTGAAGTGTGCATCAAATTTCCTTTAAATTTGATCATTTGTTCTAGATTTGTTCTTTGTTCTCAATCTGTGTGTGTCATTTTCTAAAAAATAATGCGATCAATTACCAGAGAATTTCGGAGAATATTTAATAGATTCGTATAAATAGTGACTAGATGATGCTCCAATAAAGTCACAACTGATTGGAATTTCTAATCGTTCTTTCATACTTTCTTATGCACCATCAGTAGAAGTTACTTCTTTTTAAACCAATCTTGCCTTGTGAATTAACGATAAAAATTTATTCAATTTCCCTAGAATTGGTAATGATCTAAATAACTACAGTTTTTACCCTGGTTTGCAAAACTTAAGCAACAATTTAAATTTTAAGCAGATAGCCATGAAATCTTAGAAAAGGGCTTATTGTGATCTGTGCAAAGAACACTCAATTCTGTAGAAAGGCGATACGTATGCAAATGTCCGAAACAAAACATCATTGGCGACGTGAGAGTACCCAAAACGCGTGCGGTTGTCGCGCGCAGCTCAAGACTACAATAAAAGGAAAAACGGAGGCGGAATTAAAGACCCCACCAATCAGGAAGCTCCCTCTCAATCCAGGCATCTCCAGTTCAAGGCCCAAATACATTTTGATATGGGATGGAGAAATGCTTCGCCTTCCATTTCCCAAATATGTCAAGCGTTCGTTCGCAATTAAAGAGTGATTATTAAGAGTGCAATTATGCAAGTGAGTTCTTTCGTGAAATATGGCTAGAAGAAATCACCTGGTCGACTTCACAGGTGGAAGAATGATCGAAAAGCTGGATGAGGGTTGTAGTTTGACCAGTGTAGCTGAACAGTTTGTAATCAAGAAAAGCGTTGTTTCGCGCTTGGAAAGCCTTCCTAACCGTAGGTACAGCTGTTAGAAAGGTTGGTGATGGTCGACCTAGGAAAACAACTGCAGTGAGTGACCTATATGTCGTCCTGCAGGAGAAAAGAGTCCAATACCAGTCAGCAAATGCCATTGCCCAGTAACAAGGCGACAAGTGTCGCGATTTACTGTGGCCAGACACTAACACAAAGGTGGCATACTCTCCCACTGTCTTCAACCTGAATTTCTTTGAAAGTTAGCCATTGGTTGCACCGTTTAGAGTGGTATAAGGAGCACAAAAACTGGGCACTCCATCAATGGAGTAGCATCCTTTTTACGGATGAGAGTCATTTCAGTGGCACAAGCAATTATAACGCAAGTTGATTTGAAGAGAGGTAAGGATATGGTTTCATCCCCGTGGCATTATGGAAAGAAACCATTATGGTGGTCAGGGAGTTGTCGTCTGGGGTAACATTATGCCGAATGGGTGGACTGAGTTCCCAGTTTTCGACAGAGATTCTGTAACTGGGAGATTGTCTTTGTAAGAAGGCTATTGTCGTACCCTGTACAACCCTCATTTCCTTTGTCTTCCTCATGCCGAGCGGAAGTACGATAGAAGTTGTCTGGATATACGGTAGTGCCTCTTGTCAAAAAATACTTTCCCTACTAAATATTGTTGAAATTGATTCATTCTGGTGACGAACTAAATTTGAGTTAGATTTTATTCTCTCAAAAACTTAACATTATCGACATAAATTTTAAGGCTCACCACTGCAATTGGGCGTATAGCCCATCATTATTTAAAACCGGAATTACTAAAGAAGCCCCCCCCCAAAAAAAAACCCAGTAATATAAAAAAAATTAAGTCAATACCTACTTAGATCAACAAAGAAACATTTTATTTTAGCTACTTTTCATTAAATAGTTACAGTTAATATAAATATGTATATACATATAACAGAATCACACAACATTAAGTGGTAATTGATTTTTATTAATTATCATTAAAGTATCGTATTGTTATCCAAAATAATCGTGTGTATAAAATTTCAGTTCAATTGAAGGCTTTAAAACGTGAGAAAAAGAAATCTTTTAAAGTTTTGACACAAGTCGCCAAAAGTGTCGCTAAAGGATGCCAACGTAGCTATATTTGTTATTCTTTGAATAATTAGTTTTAATCAATTAATTTTTATTAATTATAATTAAATTATTGTATTGCCATCCAAAATAATTATGTTTCTAAAATTTCAGCTCAATTGAGCACTTTAAAATGTATTTTATTAACGATTGAAAATTCCACCAAGATAAATAAATAAATAAATATATAGAGAGTGTGAGCTAATAGTAAGAATTGAAAAAGAGAGAGAGATTGAAAGAAACATACAAATAACATGAGAATTATTTTTAATGTTATGATTACATTATTCACACCGGCAAGTATTGTGCTCCAAAGTTTTAAATATCAGATTTTTTTTTAGAAAAAGAAGTCACCAAAATTGTAAATTATATTTGAGCACATAGACTTAATTATCCTCAATTTGCTTTACTTCTGGAAGATTAAAAATGTGAATGCACCAATCTGTCTTTTTATATGGAAGTTCAATGGCGAATGAATCATAAAATGTTTAAAAGATTCTTCAAATTGCTGGACGAAGGAATAATTTTTTTAAAAACAGAAAGTCTCGAATGTGCTGAATTAAAAGATGACCTTGGTTTCCTTAGATGATATTACAAGTCCTCTTAATCAACTTAATCTTAGACTGAAAGCAAAATTCATGTTATTTCAACGCAATTTGATAATACTAACGTTTACAAACAAAAATTATTACTTTGGCAAAAACAAATAGAAAAAGAAAATGTGTTTCACTTTGAAAGCTAGCAATATCTATTGATTAAATCACCTAAATTAAAATTTACAGAATATGTTTCACAAATTAAATTGTTAGGCATAGAATTCTATTGAAACTTTTCTGATTTTAAAATCTATAAATTACAATTTCATATTTTTATTTCACCTCTATCTTTCGATATTAAAATTGTAGGAGAAAACTTACAAATTGAGTTAATTAAAATCCAATTCAATTCTTAGTTGAAACAAAAATGTATGGGATTTTAAATTCCAGATTTTTATACATATTTATCTGTAGATAGCTTTTCTAAAATGTTTGTGTTTGTTACGCATACAGTGAATATGTTCAGCAGCCCTGATTTATGGAAGCAACTATTTTTTTTAATGAAAAATAACAAAAATTCAACATTGATCATCAATTATAAAAAAAAATATCATCAGCTCTGTATATTCAACTAAATTTTGATGACTTGTTTTGCAAAAAACGGTGTCAAATATCTTCTAAAAAGTAATATTAAACACTATTTCTTATTATAACTATTTTCTTTTCTTATAAAAAATATGAAATATTTATACCTTCATTGTAAAATTAATATGGAATATGAAACGACTGTGTATGTATAATTAAAAAAAAATGCATTGAGTCTAATAAATACATAATATATTCATTCTAAAAATTGTACTTTATCATCATTTTAAAGATTAAAAACATACGGCCCCCAACTTAATATAAAATAGATCATGTGGACCGCAATATCATTTATATCTGGTATGCCATCTCAAGCGATTGTTTATGTACTTCGGCGAGATTCGATGATGAATGCCTTTTTTCAAGCTATTAAGCGATATTTCAGTGAAACGGATGCATTGCATTATGGATATTAGGTACATTGAGACTACATTTTTTGTATCACAATCCTCTAAATGTTCCATACTGGGTTGCGATGAGATTACAATTTTTATATCACAGCCCCATTGATGTTCCAACCGGGTTGCGATGAGATTACATTTTATATGTCAGAGCCTTCTTGATGTTCCATACCTGGTTGCAATGATATTGTATTTCTTATACCACTCTTGATGTTCCATACTGGATTTTGATGAGATTACATTTTTTTTTATATCAGAGCCTTTATGATGTTCCATGCTGATGAGATTACATTTTTTTATATCACAGCCCTCTTGATGTTCCGTACCGGGTTGTGATGAGATTACATTTTTTGTATCAGAGCCTTCTTGATGTCCCATGTTGGGTTTCGATTAGATAACATTTTTTATATCACAACCCTCTTGATGTTCCATACAGGGTTGTGATGACATTACATTTTGTACATCAGAACCTTCTTGATGTTCCATGCTGGGTTTCGATGAGATTGTATTTTTTATTTCTGAGCCTACTTGATGTTACATACCAGGATGCAATGAGATTGCAATTTTTATAACACAGCCCTCTTGATGTTCCAACGGGGTTACGATGAGATTACATTTTATGCATCAGAGCTTTATTGATGTTCCATACCGGGTTTCGATGAGATTACATGTTTTATATCGGAGCCCTCTTGATTGTCCAACCGGGTTGCCATGACCCGATACTCGCATGATTTAAATGTATTTCATGAATGTAAAAGAGCGCTTTATTACTTCGTGAAACCAAACGCAACAACATAACTCTTCTACGGAAATCGAAGTGAAAGGGCTTTTCCTTCAACACATATATCATTCGCTTCTCATTGAGGCGCTCGTTGTGGAACTTGGCCACCACGTAGCGCAACTTTTCAGCCTTCAGGTAAGCGTAGAGGTCCCCCACGGTGGTGATCTCGATGAGGGGTTGTGGAGGGGGTCGCTTCTTCAAATTATAGCAGCTGCAAGGGAAAGAAAATCTCGTCAGGTATCCAAACTTGATAAAAACGGTTGCAAGTATAACTCGTCATTTT
>BMAV01017758.1:175116-202301 GCA_019973955.1 Trichonephila inaurata madagascariensis | reverse complement strand
TGGAATCTAAGGAGACCCTGCTATGTGACGTATTCGTCATTTGACCCTGGTTCAAAATTATGAGATCCGTCACCAATAGCCCTCTTGTTGCATTATAACTCGACGTTTACTAACGATAACTCACACGATAACGATTACGCACGACAATAAACACTCACTCATGAAGCATTTTGACAGTACGTGAATCTTTGAGATGGGCAGGAATAGGTAGCAAGAAGTATTAAATAAATAAATAAATCCGATACTATTTTCCCACAACACATTAAAAAGAATTGCTTCTCAATTTGTGTTATAACCAATTCTCCTCCTCCCCCCTCCATTTCATCCACCGGAGCCAGAATCACGCGACCTTCCTATTCTCCGTGATCTCTCATTGTCGGAATCAATGTCTTACAATAGACGAGAAAATAAAAGCCCAAATGGGAGCACATTACAGCGGTTCTTTTTTTGGGCAAAAGTACTTCCTTTGTTGTTCGTGGGCTTCATCGCTCCCTCCCGCCTTCTTTGGGGCTACCTGAATTCGCGTGTGGAGGGCTTCGTGACCATACACTCTCTTCCTGTCTTTTCCATCCCTTTCTCTCTCTCTCTCTTTTTTTATTTATTCTTTATTTCTCTTCTTCTGGTGGAAGTTCTTTTCTTTGCTATGGCCTCCCAATCAGCGTTAAGCGCCGAGTTCTTCATCCTATTCATTAACTTGGTCTTTCTCTCCCCCATCCTTCTTTTCTTTTGTAGATATATTATTTTTTTATCCAGGGGTCTTTTCCTATTTTCTGTTTGCCCCCTTCTCTTTGTCGTTCTTTTTTTTCTCTTCTTTATTTCTTCTTCGGATCTGATGTATTTTGTACTGTAAAGAAAGAAGTGGATGACTGTTGTGTTGCAAAACTGCTCTAAGGGTGTTTTTCTTTCTTCTTCATTTTCTTTGTAGAAGTTTGATCGGAAAGATTGGGTTGGGTGTCTTGGGAAATGAAATCGAAGAATAACCCGCATGAAGTTTTCGCACACATCGGGCTGTTTCAATACGGAATCGGAAAAGATTTATTTTTCGGAATGTTTTGATTTGTTTTGCTTTGGTGAAATTGCTACGCAAAGTCAAAGGGGGGGAAAAAGATTGGCTCTAAACGAAGCAATTCGAGTAATCTCAAATGAAGTTTTTCTCTTATAAACTGATGTATAAAAAATGCCCCAACACACCAAGAAAAAATTATTGTGGAGTGATGAAATTTCGGCAATACGTTTGTCTAAGTAACATTTTTAATTGATTAAAGTTTGAAGATCTCAGGTAGATGTGGGCACGATAAGAGTAATTTCAAATGTGAAATGATAGTATATTAATTAATAACCAGTGTAACAGCCAGAACTTTGAATGTAACCATTCACACGTGAATACATTGTGTCTTACAGGTGCCGGATATCAGTTTGTGGGATGGAATTACATGCTTGTTGCAATTGATCAGTCAATATAGGGGCTTTTAATGTTGGTTGGGAATGATTCTGGAGTTGTTCTCCAATGATGTCCCATTCGTGCTCGAATGAAGAAAGTTCTGAAGATCTGGAAGGCCAAGGCAACACATCGACACTGCTTACAGCTTCTTAGGTTATGATAGCGAATACCAACCAGGGTGTATGTCATCCTTTTGGAAAACACCCCCTTGAATTCTGTTTATAAATGACAGCGCAATGCTGTTGAATCACCAGACTGGCATACACATTTGCAGTTAGCGTAGTATAACCTGCGTCATAAGAAATTGCTCCCTAAATCGTGACACCAGATCCAGGTCCGGTGTGTCTGGGCCGTGTACAGGTTAGTTGCAGGAGCTCAACTGCGCTACTTCTAACCAACAAACGACCATCACTGTCATCAAGGTAGACTCAGCTTTCATCGGAAAACTCAACAGATATCCACTTCACTCTCCTATGAGCCTAGCTTGACACCACTGATGTTTCAAACCTTAGTGGTTAAATCCTCGCTAGAGGGTGTCTGTCTCGTAACCGATTTGAAACGGTTCGCTGTGTCACTGAGATGCCAAGTGCAGCTCGAATTTTTTCTACAGACGTAGTACGATGCGCCACAGCTATTCGCTGTACGTGGCGAACTTCTTACTTGTGGTCACAAGCGCCACGTGGCTACCCGGAACCCCGTATTTTAGGAAGTATCTTCCCTTGAATCTTGGGGCTATGGTAGCTCAGTGGTTAAGGTATCGAATCATGGCAGTCATGTCACGAGCCCAGTACCACTAAAGACCCGCCGTGCACGTTAAATCTTTCGAGAGCTCAAACGTCCTCCCGTTGGTGTGGTAATTAGGAGAGGGGGTGCCAGTCAGGTGTCGTCCTCGTCACTTGACCATGGTTGAAAATTACGAGGTCCGTCGCCAAAAGCCCTCGTATAGCTGAACAGTGCGACATTAATATTCACTCACTCACCCCTTGAATCCTGCAGTCAACAGTCATACACACATACTTTGAAACGCAGTCTCAATTAGAAATAAACTCTATTCATTTTAGATTACTACGATCTCCTTAGTTTATTTTTACTTTTTAAACACTGTGATAGTTCGGAATACAGCTTAATACATTGCGTAGCCTCGTTTGTGAATCCTAGACGACTTCCTCCTTTAAAACAATATAAAGATCTTGTGAATTAACTTGAATTTTTCTAAGCGATTTTACCAGTACATTTACTTAAGGTATCTTGAAGTGAAAACTCATAATTATCTACTGAAAATAAGGATCAGATAAGATAAAGTAAAGAATTTTAAAATGAAACACCTATTAATAAAAAGTGAATTAATAAATAAAATTGAAAACATAAATCTTGTTTTTTCCTCTAACGAGGAAAGTGTACGTAGAAGCAAAGGAAGAGTGGAAAGGTTACTGCTGAAAAGCTAGTTACACTTTCCGTTACGTTTCTAGTGGTTCTCTGACACCTGTACTCTCTATCTTTGTCTCTCTCTCATCTCTTATCGTTGTTATATTCTTTGCCAAAGTATGACATGTAAATTGATTGATGGTTAACGTTACACTTGAAGGAACACGAGATCACGGAAAACCTCGTAATTTTTAGTCGTAATTAAATGATGGGATTGACACTTGAGCTGTCACCCACTCACGTATCACGTATACAGGATGATGGAGTCACTGATCATAGCGTTTCTTCCGGAAAAGCAATCGAAAAAGATTTGACTATTCCTTTGTTTTACACGCTATTCCTAAAGATTCAACGATATTATCAACGAATAAATTAACACACCTGTTAACAAGGGCTTCATTAGCGAGTCACTTGTTGCTACAAACTGTTTGAGGGATCTGACCATATGACGGAAAGAGTTTTGATTCATGCCAGCTATAAAAAAAAAAAGGGGGGGAGTTCAAATATCTCTTTATTCCCCCCGAAAAATTTCTTCTGAAAAAATTCTTTACCACTGCTTTTTGGTCTGTTTCTTTCCTTATAATAATAAATTTTTTTTACAATGAAAAAAAAAGACGGGCGCGGGCTTAAAATTTTTTAAAGAGTTACAACGTAAATATATGAAACATTTTATTAATTCAAATAATTCAAATAAAAATACGTTAATTACGCTTGAATTCCTTTTAATTATTCACTTAAACAAGTATTTTCTCATTGAATATATTTTTTGTCAATATATCATTTTCTAATACATCGGAAAATTTCGACAAAAATATCCTTCAAAACAAATTTTAGGTAAGTACTGCAGCAAAAATTTCAACTTAATCTTGTTTTCTCTCCTTGTCCAAAATCATTAACAATTAAAAAATTTTTCCAACCTGCTTTAGTTCAGGGCAGACAACGAAAACAACAAAAAAAAAACTATCACTTGGTGTTCATTTTTTGAAATAGTTAAGTACTTTCACCCATCTTTTATCCCGACGATTTTCCAATTGTTCCGATTTATTAGAATTTTAATATGCATTTCAGTCTTTTTATTTCTTCAAACAGGCAATCGTCCTCGATCTAAATATCAGGAATTTCTTTCCCTAAGAACTCTGCATGCCGAACGAAATTATGTAAACGGTAAAGTTTAGGGAAAAAAAAAAAATAACTGTGGCACAAATCAACAGGGTTATTCGGGGTATTTTTTGGAGTTTTTTCCCAAAAATGTATGACCATATATATATATATATTTCCACAACGAAATATATTTATCTTTTATAACCCCGTCCGCAACCCCACACCAAGGGAGTCAATTTTTTTAAAACTCGTTGTTAATGAATTTCTACTCAACAAAAGAACCATGTTTACTAAATTTCAAGTATAAAAAAAATCTAACACTAGAAAAACGGGAATTCTTTTCATATATAAGGACCCAGAACCCCCAATGTTTATTTCCACAAAACCTGTTCATAGCAGATCTATACTCAACTAAAAAAAATACACGCTAACCAAATTTCAAGTCTGTACATTTAAAATGGGAGTTTTTGCCTGTAACGACCCCACAATACTTCTTCGAAGTAAATTTAAACAAAGTCCGTTAATAAGAGATCACTACTCAACAAAAGCACCCCCGCCAAACCCCAAAAATCAAAACAAGTCGATGTTAAAAAATCGTTTTTAAACGTTGCCTCAAAAAGATGTCTCCAAATGTAATCGTTTTACAAACACGAGCTGGTGAGGTTTTTTACTACAGTTTCACGGCATTTGGGGGACTTTACTAACAAAAACCTTCCTTATACAAGGGGACTTTAAAAAATTCTCTCAAATAAATTTGATTTTTTTTGGAAAACATGTTTGGCTCCTTTTTTTAAAAAATCGGCGATGTTTTGTAAAATTTTGGGAAAAATACAATCAACGGGTGAAATTGTGTAATTCCAAAAAAATATACAAACACTATATACATGACGTGTATTTCATTTCCCATTTAAAAATTTTTAAAGCCAGGAAAAAAAGAAAGATACTTTAAAAAAACTACATTCTAAAATCTCTTTTTAAAAAAAAATTTTATAAACATTTTTTTAATTGAAAAGATCCCGATTTCTAAAGCGAGATCAGCAGCAAAGGGGTTTTTATTACTTTCCCCCCCAACAAAATATTTCACGCCCCTTTCCCACAATTTTTTTCCCCCACACTTTCAATGAAGTTAGGCTGAACTCCGATAACGGGGACCCCTTTCCCCATCCTAAACAAGAAATCGAAGCAAGAATAATTGTAAGAAAACCAAAAAAACTTACGAAAATCCCCACAACCATCCATCCCCCCTTCTCTTGTTGTGTCGGACATCTGCTTCCCCCGCTGGGAAAAATTTTCTCCCCAAAATTTAAAAAAATTTAATCCCCAAAAAGTTGGAATTTCTTTTTATGGGAAAACCCCCATTGGCAAAATTTTCCCCCTTTTTCGCTTCAATTGTTTCAAAGAGATCAAAAAAACGTCGCTGTAATTTTTTAGAGGCCTGTTTGTTTTACTCCCCAAAAATTTAGGGAAGGGGGTATCGCTGTTTGTTTTAATTGTAACTCGGTGAACTCTGAAATCGTTTGAGGAAGGAAGAATATCTGCTAGAAAAACGTTTGGGGACTTACCCCCAAAAAGTTTGTATCTCTTTTTCCCCCGAAAATTTTCGTTTGTTTCTGTTATTGGGTTTGATTTAGACCATTGATTAGTTGCAGTTTCCGATAAGATGGATAAGACCCCTACCATGAAGTTTAATTGCCACTCGCCTTGTTTTAAGGTTGGGGTGTAAAAATGAAGCTAAAGAGATACAAGAAATCAAGGTACTTTTGAGAAAATGGTTTAAAAATATTTTTAACCAAGATTTTGTACCCAACCATGTAAAAAGAAATAATAAGGAGAAAAAACGAAACGAATAGCTATTTAAGAAAAAAAAATAATCAAAGAGGTAATAAACTTTAAATTCTTTTACGCGAGCGTTTTTAGCACGCTTTGGGAACAACATTATCTAAGAAAAAATACATGTTTTTGTTGGTTTTGTTTATAGGCTGATTTATGCTAATCCGTTTTATAGAATCAAGTGATTTTTGCGCAATCAAGATCAAAATTCCTCAATAAACTGCAAGTTTAATTTTTAAAAATACTTAAATTTGGTACAAGTATGGAGAATCACTTTTTAAACATTGATTCAAACACATGAGGGCCCTTTCATAGGCGTCAACTTGTGCTGCATCTAATAGAAAGAGAAGATATTCGAGAGCTAATTTGTGGCGGATCTATACATGTTTTTCCAACTAATCCTCTTGGGAAATCTTTGGGCTATCAATTTGCGTTATTCACAGCCAACCCTTAGGAAGAAGAAAATCTTGATATTCACACACAAATTAACTTACTATATATAGCTGAAGTTTTCTAGCAAGAATAGAGAGCAAGAAAGGAGGTAAGCCAGAAACCAGGTGAGATTGTTAATGACAGGTATCATATTTGAATTTTTGTAATTAAAGACTTATTAGGAGGAAGCTTTAAAGTGACGATTGCTCACTGAGATTAAATAGATATTAGATTAAATCGGATGATAGATTAGATCCTATATAAAGTAAAGATCAAGTTTGATAGTCTCCTAATCTTTCGTGTATTACCGCTGTTGTTCCACTTGCGCAGTTAGCACCGAGACATTCTCTTTCTGTTATTAATTGAATTTGTGTCGTTTTATTGTGTAATAAATCAATAGATTGGTTGGATCATGACGAGTGTTTCTTCCATACCTCCCACATATATAGGTGCCGAAGAGAGAGGTGTTAACCTGTCACAATTCTGAATAGGAATCGCTTGGGTCCCTAAATACGTGGTCAACTGGCCTTCCCTTACTTGACTTAATAATAAGGATATTGTGGGAGCTACGCTCTTCACAAGAGGCTACTTGTGTATTGAAGTAGAAAAATATCCGGATGTTGTATGAACTACATTGAAAAGTCACACAAAAATAAATTAACACAGAAAGCAGCGCTTGAAGTAAATCAATGCTTTTTGGTATTCCTGAATTTTTATTCACGATTCTAAAAAAAGTTCCGCCAATTTACTATTACCCAGTGTGGGTGGTGAAGCCCGGTGGTTGAGTGGTTAGTGCATTGCGTCTCCACACCACAGGTCCGAGGTTCAAACCCCGGGTTGGGTAAGGCTGATTCAGGCTTTCATCCCTTCAAAAGGGTCGATAAATGAGTACCGAGTTTGCTTGAGAACTTAACACTGGGGGGTTTAGCGTCAGACTGACCACCTCACCGGAACATCTGCTCATGCACCTCAGAGCCCAAGGTCACGTATACTGAGTTGGGCACAGTAGGGGATGTTACGCCACTGAGTTACGTTAAGTGTAGGTGGTAGAGTTCGAAATCTATAATGAATTTTTGTTCTATATATTACGAAACGATTTTACTTTAAAGAAAAAGAAGCGTTTCAACAACAAGAAGTAGAAAAACAACACTGTTAGCTGATTTTGAAAGTTATTGTTGAAAAGATTTTCATACAGTTACAGACAGATCTGTTCCGACGGATCAGTTTTATTTTTATGGGTAGCTAAAACAAACAAATTTAACAATTTTGATGAGATTTTTTTTTTGAGAGAGATCATATAAACTCTTAATGCAATAAACTTAAGATATCAGTATTGGATACAAAAAGTAATTTTTATAGACTAACACAAAGACGAAATAAAATCTATACTAAAATGAACCCAAATCCTACTTAAATTTAAATTATAAGAAATTTGTTTGTGTGCTACATATAGTTCAACAATAAACTCTTAAAAGAATATTTGAATCATGTTTCCGAGAGAGTTGCTTTTTTATTATTAATTAAATATATATTCAACGTGCTTTATTGAAAACAATGTTTCGTGCAGTTTAGTATTTAATGTAGAAAGAACACATATATTTCTTTACTAAAGCAAAAAAAAAAAAATTATCTTATTCAATTTACCTGTAGTAAAATCGGAGAAAACTAATTTATTTAAAGTTATATTCAGGAAGAAAAAAAGAAAAGAAAAAAGAACGAAGTAAACGTTTAAAAATCATAATACGCATTTTCCAATATCCTGTTTTTTTTTTCTATATCTTTTTTTGGAAAATACTGATTATTATTCAGTTTGATATTAAAATTTTCCTTTTTCATGTGAAGTTTAAAAATATTAAATATGAATTAAAAAATAAGACTTTTAATGCATTGCTTCTTTTTGTTATTCTATTTTTAAAAAAAAAACTGTGCACATCTTCCTTTTTTATATTGAATTCCAAATTAAATTCCCTGAAAAGAAAATCGAAATTTATTTTCTAACAATATTCATAAAAATAACGCGCGAGAACACAAAGAATAAATAAGTTATTTGAAACATTATTAAATATAACTGGATGGGTGAATTTAATTTCCTCAACCGCAACGCTATACATATTTTCAATTCCATTATAAGCAGCTTGCAAAAAAATATTTAATTGACCAAGAGTATGAGATTTTTTGTTTGAATATTTATTAAAATCTCATTTATAAACAAGTAATTTGTCAATTCCTACTTTGAATGGATGAATAGAAAGTATTTTATGAACGATTGAAAATTGGAATAGGATATATATATATATATAAAGAGAGAGTGAACTAATAGTAGAGAGGAATTGAAAAAAAAAGCATGATTTGTCTGTGTTGTTGTAACAATGCACACCCGATTTGGCTGAAAAACAGGTTTCGATGCCACCTTTTGTCTTTGTTTTAACAGTTACATTTAGTAACACTCCTGGGAATGATGTTAAAATCAGCATCAGGAATCCTGACCACTGTTTTGTCTTTAGATCGGAACTCATTGCTATTAGTGGTGCTCTCGATCATGCTCTCAACTCTTATAAGGACAATATCCGGATCCTGACAGACAGCAGAAGCTCCATCCAATATTTGAAGAATTGGTCAAAAATTATGGACAGTACTGGTCTAGATATTTTATCCAAATTAGTTAGGCTCGACGCCCGCGATCAGAGGAAACAAGTATGTCTCCAGTGGATTCCATCACATGGGGGTGTGCCTGGGAACGAAACTGCTGATGAGCTGGCTGGTAGGGGTGTGATCTCTCTAACCCCAGTTCCACTGTTTTAACCCATTCGGAAATTAATTCCTTCCAATGAAATCAAATGAATTTTTGACTTGGCGAAACCCTCCTGCTCACCACTGGTATGCAGCTAAGAGTCATGGACTATCTATACAGTGCAGGAGTTCCAGGGCTCATCAGACAGCCTTGGCGCGATTTAGAAGCGGTCACCTGCGTAGTGTGACTTTTGTGCAGGGTGGTAAAGTCTTTCTTTAGCTGTCTCTGCTCTCTCCCTGCTTCTCCTGCTCATCTTCTGGACTGCTGGGGCATTTCCCTGCGACAGTTGTATGAAGAGCAAGACCTGGTGTGTGACACTATTACGCGGAAAGGTAAAACGGACTTGGTGTAGGCTTTCCTGCTCCAAGGGGATTGGAAACAACAACAACACAGTTACGTTGTTACAACAATAGAGACGACTCTAAGGTGGCGACAAGAAAACCAGTAATTCATTTAATTAATGAATCAATATTTGAAAAAACTGTATTACATCAAGTGTCATCCACTACAAGTTTAAAAAAATACATTTGAACTTGATTGGATGAATAGAAATTATTTTACTAACGATTGAAAATTTGAACAAGATAAATAAATATATAAATATATAGAGAGAGTGAGCTATATATATATATATATTCAATAGTGGAATTGAATAACACGCGTGTTATTGGAAAGTAACTCTTGATTTTGCACGATGGTCAAGGGACGAAGACGATGTCTTCTCCAGATTTCCACGCTGCACCAACGTATAGAATTCAAGTCTCGGAAAAATAAAATGAAAATAAAATGGCATCAGGGTTAGAACCCTCGACTTGACAGAAATAACCCCGGGTATGCATCTGTGGTGGCCAGAACCCGTGATCTTCGGGTTCCTAGCCTAGTAACATAACGACTAGACAAAAATGGGAGGCTGTTATTGGCTTATAAAGCTACAACTACACATTACATTCATGGCCTTCTTGGTGGGCTACAACAATTTTTTTTGGTAGAGTGATATTTATTATTTATAAATTAACATTGTTCTTGAAATTTACAGGAGGTTAGCCAAAGTGGTCCTTGGTCACAAGCACATGACGGCGTTATTAAATTAGCGTATTCGAGGAATCCCCGATGCCGCGAGCCGCCGTGTAGAATGGCTGATGCACGTTAAATATGTCGTGGCTCAAAATTCCACGTCATTTGTGATGTGAAAGTTCGGAGAGTGGGGTACCGACTCAGGTGTTGTTCTCTTCAACATTTCAATGGCTATAAATTGCGAGATGCGTCGTCAATAGCTCTCTTCTTGCTTTAAATGTGAAGTTAGTAAATAATCTATTTCACTTTTTAAACTTATGAACGGCTTAAAATAAAAGGTATAGTAAAATTTGGCAATGATTTAGCTAGTATTTAACTTAGCACATATACTCCATTTTAATGTAATAACTATCTACGAGTACCTACATGTAAACGCCTTCAACTCTCCGGCTAAGCCCGACGTGAGTTTGGTTTGAAGGTGTTTTGGGGTTTGGGTAGGAATGGGTGGGATGAAGAAGATCAAACGTCATGACGAAGTCAAGAGCTGCAAATTAAACTAATTTTCCAGAAGAAAAACATTCAAATTGAGGGGGCATTAACAGGCACTTGATGAAACTAATTGGTAAAATGCTGACTGGGAAGTAGGCTGCTTCCGGCACGGTTGGATGGTGGTGATGGAAGCGATGAAGGCTGACGCAAATCCCATGCGACGTGGAAAAACACTCCCTAACTTCCACCACACACGGAAGTGTTTTGAACCTTCAACAAGTCAAAGCATTATCAGTCCTCTAAGGCCATTGCTCAGCTCGAACCATGACACGCCAACTACGGTCCCGAAACCTTGACTAATCTTCTACTAATTGCATGTTCGGTATAAGAACAAGGTAAAATAATAGCCTTAGCAATTGTTGAGAATGTTTTAGGTATTTAAAGCTTAGAGAGCTCGAAAGAGCACCTCATACACATTTTATTTTGTTAAGCTTCTGCTTCTCTTTGCTGGAGGGCTTCAACGCAGAAAAATGAAGAAAGAAGTTTTAGCTACTTTTGCTTATTTCAGTGGGGACAGCTGGGGAACCAAAGTGCTATATTTTTAACAGCGTAATGAAGATAAGTTATTTCAGTTTTTGCTGTCCACATATGTAAATGAATGTTATACAAACTAAAAAGTTTTTGTTCTTAACAATGGTCGAATAAAAAGAAAAGTCATCGTTAAGAAGAAAATCATTTATATACTTTTCACCATTTCTGGACCAACAATAATGAGTGACGAAAGGAATAAATTTGTAAGCTTGGTTGCTTACGACTGATATTAAGTTTCTGTTTTCTTTTGTGGGAGGGATTTCAATTTTATTTATGCTTGTTATGATGTTATGTACATATAATTATAATGGTAACGGTAATATAAAAAAAATTAATAGATCAATTTCTACTTTGGTCAACAAAGAAAGAATTTTATTTTCGTTACCTTTGAAATTTTTTCTCCCATGGTAATTTCCCGCTGGTAAATTAAATAAATTTAATTAATGAATTAATATTTTTAAAACTGTATTGCTCACATCCACTACAAGTTTAAGCTATCCGACTGTTCGGAATCGTGATTTTTAAAAAGCGCATAAGTAGGATAATTTTTCGCGATATTTAGTGACACTTAGATTAGAATACACGTATAAAAAGGTAACACAAGGCATTTTGACAAAAAAATTAATTAAATACAACATTTTGGCAAAAATTAAGAATAACCTTTTCCACAAATGTTCTCCTTTTTTAAAAATGCTTACCTATTATAATAATATTTTACCTGTATATCTCAGACCTCTCTACAGGGCTCAACTAGAATTTTGAAAAATTCACGGTATTTTCAGGATTACAACCCATTGGAAATAATTATCGGCATTTTTTTTCTTGAAATTTCTCCCTCTGTTGTCGTAAAACATGGATAAACCCACTTCTAAGTTATATATTTCAAAAATTCTAGTTAGGCCTTTGACTTCTGTTTGCGGGGTCTGGAATTTACTTGTACGGGCGAAACATTATTATAATAGAAGCATTTTTCACAAAAGGAATATTTTTGAAAGTAGTTAATTCTATGTACATTTTCGTCGAAATATTGTACTTAAATAATTTTTTATTGTAATACACTATTGTTAAAACAATTTTATATATATTTTTCTAATCTAAGTGACACTAGTAATGTAAAATGGCCATCAAAGACATACACGCTTTTTTGCGAATCACGCTTTCCCAGAACGTAAGTAGGATGGATGCAACAAAAAAGGAAATATGTTTGGGAACCAGAGGTGGATGGGCAAAGGTATTTTATTAACGACTGAAATTTGAACAAGATATATAAATATATATAGGGTGTGAACTAATGGTAGAGATTGAAAAGAAAAAAAAACAAATCAAAATGTTGCACTATGAAAGAGCGTTTTTATCTCATTTTGACTGAAATCCCACAGTTTTTAGGGTTAAAATTAGTATCTCTTTTCAAAATTGATTTCTTACACAAGCTGTGTGGCCACACACGGTAGGGTCATGAAATCGTGGTGCAGCGTTATCGACTTATCGGTTTGAGTCTTGACACCTCTGAAGACTCGCGGTAGAATGCTGTGCCGCGTTAAAATCTGTGAATTTGCATTAAGTCACTCCATTGGGTATGATCTTGGGTACAGGAGAGGGATAATCAGCTCCGGGTGAACATGCACGTCATTTGATCGCCGTTCAAAACCAAAGAAATTACAATGCCAAGACCCTCGATTTGCTGTAAGGAGTGCGGCGACAGTAAAATGAAACCGAAGCCTCAACGCGGTATTTTCAAGCTTCGAAATACTCTGCGCATTGTAGGATGTTAACCTGTAGTGCATTTGTTTATGTGACTGCGGCTAGGATGTTTCATTCAAAACATCCTATAAATGGTTAAAAAGATTAAATCGCTTAGCAGGTAATAAAAATAGTATTATAAAAAGAATCGTTATTTCGAAGTTCAGAACTTGCGAAGATCCAGCGGATCTGAAAATTCTCTGCTTACACGAGAAGCCTGCGGCATAGATTTATTTTCTTGGAATAGCAAAAAAAATTTACTGATAAATTCAGATTTATTGGTACTGTTGAAACTGGAACGATTTTTTTAAAGCAACAACCTCTTTTGAAGGTAAAGTAAAAGCAACAGTACGATTTCAACAACTTTTTGGCCGCTTTTCATTAGATTCACTGTATGTAACGGAATCTTTGAATTAGATTTTTGCCCACCACTTTTAATTATAAATTTGTTCAAAATTTTGTACACTTGTCAGGGACCGGTGATAATATAGTAGCGACTGATTCCAAGATCGAGAGTTCCTGGTTGGCGACTAATTCTACATTTGGCGACTAAAGATTAAGTTACACAACCCTAAAGCGGCTTGATGTTTCCGGCCATTCTTACTGCCAATATAAAACAATTGTCTAGAAGAGTTTTCCTGAAAATGGAAATATATCCAGTTGGGCTAAAAATGGAAAATAAATTATAATTTCAAAAAAAACTATAAGCGTGGCGCTACATTTCACTAACAAATATTAGGAACCGAACTAGTAAGAAATTATAAAATTAAAGTATGCTTGCATCACGGCACTACATCACAATGACATTAATTTCACTCATTTAAACGCATTTTATTTTTATATTAAGAATTATTTTTTTAAATTTTTAATTCAATCAACTATAAAGCGTGTTTTTAGTTTTTTAAACTATAATTTATTTCTTCTGCGTTTTAATCGAATGTAGCTCCTTTCATCTCTATTCAGTTCTTTTTCCACACCGCCGAAAGACCCGGACGTCAAAACAAAACATCTTTAAAATTTCGTGAAGAAACAGCCTCCACCGACTCTTGTATCACCTCTGTCAAGAATAAGGCGCATTATTCTCCTACGCAATTCCACAGCAGCATCTTCTTCCTCAACAGTTTTCCTTCAGCTTTTACAGAGACCGGGGTCCCTACCGCTGTATTAACTTATATACAGAAGCACTTTCCTTGGAAGAATGGAAACATTAGGGAGGGAAGACCGGAGGAGGGGTTGTAATGGCAAGGGACTCGTTTCATGCTTTGCCACGCAATCATCCCCTCACTTCCCTACCTCTTCCGAACGGTGCTATTGTTTTGTTTAGAGCGCAGTGGGGGAGAGCTGCCAATTGATCAGGATAAATGAAGAAATGTCTAGATTTGCGACGGATCCTTTGGGGTTTTATACACAGTCAAATGTAAGAATCACATTTCAAGAAATTGAAAACGTTACATATTAGATTCTTTTTCGCGTTAACAGCTTAAATCTATAGGAAGCAAGAGGAACTAATATCTGAACACCTTGTGAAAATACCTATTATTTTCTTTTTATCTTTAAGGTAACAAATAAAAAATAATAAAAGAAAAATTACACATACAATGCGTATGTTAATTTAATTGATGATGATATCTGTTCTTTTTGAAGTCTGGATGCTGAAAGAGCACCGCGGAATATGTGTTGTTGTAATTGCCAACCTACTCAATATTTTTGTAAAAGGGAAAAATTTAAAGGGAGTTGAAACGTTTGGGTATTTTCTGGCACCTCTGACATCTTCGTTGGTCAATTATACTTAAGAAAGCTTTAATGTCTTAAGAAAATTTACACCTGTATAGATTTTTAAAGTTTATAAGGTACCTCCTTTTTTTATATTTGTGTATTTCCTCCCTTTCTTTTATTTCATTTGTCTCTTAAATGTATTTTTAGTTTTGCTTTAAATTTTACAATGATGCGACCACTTACGCTGGGCCTCATGTTGGCGATGTGGGGCATGAGGAGTTTTTGCTAGCTGTTTATTTTGTAAATGTGTGTGTGTGTATGTGTACGAGGCGCTTTCAGAAAACCAAGTACCGTTTTGGAAAAACTTGCATAAATTCTTTTTGAAAATAAAATTTATTTTTACATGAAAGAGCATGTCGAAAACTATTTTTCTATATAGTTAACACCATTGTTCAGACATTTGTCATTTCGGGAAGCCAACTTGTTTATGCCCTCTTAAAAGAAAGATGCCGCCAGTGATGGGAGCCACTGCTGAACAGCTTTTTGTGGAAACTCATCGCAAAACGATGCCCCATTTAGCCAGAACGTCATAACGCGGTGCATATAGGCGCAACAGGGCTAATATCGTGACAACAGAAGTTTACCCTCTCCGTGCATCGTCATGAGCATCGGTACGTCCGTCATTGCATTTCCAAACCCATTTTTACACAACTCCACATCACTCATTACGTTTTTGCCATAAATTTCAACTGGTTTAAAATTCCGAACGTTCGAAAAACGGATTACAGAACGCACTTTGTCGGTGGGATCGGCAATCGTCTTAAGCATTTGGAACATTCACTAACACCTGTAAAAACGACACAATCCGACTGAAATGACGTCACTGAACTGACAATCAACCAGAGAAACGTGTGCGATAGAGTTGAACTCCTATACTACCGCTGCGGTTGTAGTAGAACGAAACGGTACTTACCGGACACACCTTTTATATATATTCATGGTTCTTAAATTTTAAGGAATCAATTCAAACTTCAATAAAACTTTAAATTACTTATTTTGTATGTTTAACGATTGATTTACATGCTCTACTTATACGCGCGGGAATCTACTAGTTTATGTTTCTGTAGCAAGGTGAGACTGTACTGTCTCACAAATTATGTTTACCAAATTCGCTGTCTTATGCAACAGTTTTCTGTGGAAAAATGTGTGTGGCCCAAAAATATGCCAAGAAGAAAGCCAAATTCGCCAAGAAACAATTCTCGAAATAAACAGGGCAACCTTCTTAATTTTTTGTATGAGTTTGGATTTATTATAATAAAAGAGCTATCCAAAAATTTATAACCGTTGTAACATATTTTTTAAAAAATTATTTTCTTTATTGGTGATAGAAGGCATTTGAAAAGTGGTCAGATAAAACTTTTTGGTAACTAAAACAATAACCTATGGCTAATAGATATCGTAATGGGACACGAAAATATATGAAATCGAATTTAATGGAAAGAAAAACACAGGTTCTATTCCGTAAAAGTCTTTTAAGATCAGTATTAACTTATGTATGTAAAACTTGGCCCACGTCACCAACAGATGAGATCAGTTGCGCACACAAAAGGGGGGTGTCCTAGGGGTCCGGACACCCCCCATAGTCCCTGATTTTTTTTCGATTGGTTATAATCCTATGCATAAATTACGTAAAATGTAATTATGTATTTGTTATTAATAATTAATTTTATTAATTAATGCTAATTATTTATTCAATAGTTAATTTTGTATTGTTTTTGTTCCCGAAAATCGACAAAATCGAAAGAATATGTTGGGCGACGTATTGGAGCATTATACCAAAATGGTGAACTTTCGATCCTGGACCCCCCTTAGAAAAATTCTTGTGTGCGCTACTAGATGAGATCATGATAAGTATCTACGAAAGGAAGATTTTAAGATTTATTTTTGGAGGAATTCAGGAAAATGGTACTCTATCTAGAGCTCTATGAATCATATAAAAAATCTGACATTGTTAACTTCCTCAAAATGCAAAGAATTAAATAAGCAGGTCACGTTGTCAGAATGGACGTAAACCACACCTCTAAAAAACTCTTCATTCCCCAACCAAATGGCACACGAAGAAAGGGCAGGCCAAATCTTAGATGGATTGATGGCCTAGAAAAAGATCTTCTAATTTTGAGAACTAAGAATTGGAAAACACTGGAAAGACGAAGTCTGGCTTGAAAAGGCTTCTTGAGAAGGCCAAGGCCCACCCTGGGCTGTCGAGCCACTGGGGAAGGAAGGAAAACATTAATTTCTTAGTGGCTGAAAATTCAAATATGTTTCTGAAAAGTCTTAATTTGTGAAATCCCTGAGATAGTACTACTGTAGCACGTTTATAATTCAGTTCAATAATGGTTGATTTTTAAAAAGCTAAAAAAAAAGAAACAGAGTCTTAAGAGTAGTCTATGATTACCACGATAACACATCTGACATGTTATCGTGGTAAATACGCAATATTAACTTTTTTCCAGAAAAAAATATGAAAATCACGGGTATGATTGGTAATAATTTTCTATCGAATAATTAAATCTTTAATGAAAAATGTATTTAATTAACAACAGGAGTAATGTGTGTGCAATATTTTATCAAAAATAATTATTCTTGCTTAATTTGGTTATAAGCGGAGACAATAGACTTATGATAACAAAAAATATGAAACATATATTTTGATTTCAAAGTATTTAAAACCGTTGAAAAAAAGGTCAAAAAGTACCATATTAGCAGTCGAAACATTTTGATTTGTGTTCATTTCGAGCTTGAGTTCATCATTCATGTTATGAGCGGCTCAGTTTTTGGCAAACGAGTTAAAAGTTAAAAATCACCACCAAAATTGGGGGAAGGGATATATTTTTAAAAAAGAGGGGAAACCCACCTTCGTTATATGGAAAAGTACAAAATGTAGTTTTATTTTTTTTAACCGTTCGATTCGAAGAAATGTATACGATCACTGAAATCACTGTTTGTCCATTTTCAACTAAGCATTCGCCGCACTTATGTCCCCCAATATCGTGACTAACATTAGAGTCAAGCGCTCGAGTGCTTGATGGCAACTAGAGTTTGACATCCATGCGAGGGTAGCGAAAAAAAACGCCACGCACCCCATTGGTCAAACAAGAGGGGGCTTACGTCATATCCTGTTAAAACATCTGTCCCTTTAACGAAATCACCCCACAAAAAACCCGCAACCGGGAGGAAAGATGTTGCACATCAAAAAGAAATAAAACTTTTCTCAAACAAAAGTATACCTTTTCTTTTAAGATTCGAACATACGACTTTATTGAAATATTGCCGTCACAAGCGTGACCACACCGCTACCACAACTAAAGGGTTTTACACTTTTTAAGAGAAAATAAAGAAAAATTACTGTGGGACTATAAAAGCAACAACTTTCGCACTGTACTAATTATTCATTTAATCCTGTGAATAACTTCAAAATCACTTTTCGCTCGACATCTCTTCATTTCACATCAGACGGAACCGTTTCAACAAAAAAAATAATTATCAAAGTATCTTACTTTGGGACAAAAAGAACTCTTTATTTTTCATTAAAATTTCCATACTATCATATAAAATATTTTATTACTATTTTTTTACCAAGCTTGGTCTTAACTTTTTTCTTTCATTGCTTAAATAGGATAATCACGCTCAAATGAATAGCCGTAAAATTACTAGTTCCCAGCTAAAAGCGATTAGCAAAAAATGTCATCTGCATACATCGAGCTCCCAAATTGCAGAATTAACTTCCAAATGTTCTTTACTAACTTTAGAAATTTACGAAGAAGTAAACTGGAATGAAATGAAGAAAAAAATGCACCAAATAGAAGAAAAATAATAGGAAAGAGAAAACAAACAGCAATAAAATATTCGAGAAGTCGTTTTTACAATTAAATAAAAACTTTTTCCACTGCACCTTATTTCGCAGCTCAGTGAATCCCTCACAGCTTCATATTGCGGCAATTACTACTTTAATTTGAATTTTTTTTCCCTCTCGTACTCTCGAACCACATCAATTACTGCACTGTCACGTGATCATTAATGAGGTGGCATAAACTGCGTTTCGGTCTTATACCAAACGAAATTTAAAGCATTATCTCGACGGTTATTTTTTTTAATTATTTATTTTTATTTTTATTTGGCGGTCCTTTTTAGTGTTCCCCCTTCACAACTTACCCTTTCCCACAGTCAATTCTTTCAACTTGCTTCCAAAAAAGCTTTCAATCTTTCTTTTTTTGTCTTTCTTCCTTTTTTTTTTCCAGAAAAATTTTTTTATCAGTTCTTTTCGGTTCAAAGTATTTTTCCGGATGTTAGTAACGCAATGAAAGATTAGCGTTTAAATTTAGACTGCCGCAAAGTGTACCACTTAAAAAAAAAAAAAAGGAACACCTTCCTAGTCCCTTGCACCCTTTCCTGTCTCTCTTTCCTGTTATTTCTATATATATATTTATTTTTTCCCCTATCCTTCTCTTTTCATTTCTGTTTTTGAAAAGTAGTAAAACGGTAGCAACGAAACAGAAAAACATTTTTTCCCCTTTTTTTTCTTTTTCCATCTCTCTTGAATCGCTATTCCTTTTCTTCATTTTTTTTTCTCTCTCCTCATTCCTTTTCTGTTTCTAAAAACTTAAGTGTTTCTCGTTTGCTGCTCTTTCTGTTAACCGTAGAATAATCGATATGTTTTTGTTAACGCCAAGTGTGAAACGTATAAGGGTTAAACGGCAATAAAGAGGAAGAAAAAAAGAAAAAAAAACCTATTTTATTTCGCTTCTTTACCTACGGTGTAAAGATTTAAAGAAAAAAAAGAAAAGAAGAGTACTGAATATAAAAAAAGTAAAACGCATTTCACGCCGAATGTTCCGTGAAACTTTTTTCTTTTTACGCCACGGTTCACGTTATTCTTTACGGGATTTTATTATTCGAAAAGTACGTAAAACACAGCACCCTCCTTTTCACGCGCTGAACCAACTTTAAATGGCTGTTAACATTTTAAAAGGGGAGCAGAATGACTGCATGAGCGAGCTTTTTCGTACAGAAATAAGAGGAAACGGAGAAAAACAAGACTTTTTATTTTGGAAAAAAAGTTTTGATGTTTATTCGAAAACTTGAAGCAAAGCACCTTTCTTTTTGAGAAATTAAAAGGCAACGTTAAGTTTAAATCAACGCAAACGATTCGAAAGGGAAAGGAATCTCTCTCTCTCGCGCTACTATTTTCTAACAAAAGAATTCTTATGCGCGGTGACTTTTAGTCCACACCCTGACATACACACACACGCACAAATCTATATTTATATATAGGCAATGGCGTAACGGAGAATATTAGGGCCCCCCCCCTGCAAAGTCAAGTTTTGGGCCCCAAACCGGATTTTACAAAGGATTGCCTAACCACAACTTAATGGTGTGAGTCAGGATTTGGGCCCTTAGAAACCTGCCCCTCCCCCCGCGATCCGTTGGTTGCGAGGGTGTGTTGTTGTTTTTGCACGCCCCCATTGGCCAGCAATACTAGACCAGGTCCATGACGTCGTACATTTCATAGCTCCTGAATCCTTCTGAAAATTTCATTGATTTAAGGTGACCACTTCGAAAGTGGGCGAGAATAGTTTGTGCTCCCGTCTATTAAAACCGTGAGTGAGGGACACTCCAGGACGAGAGAACACTGATACCAATTGGTGCTCTGGAGGAAAATATTTTTGTATTGTCTCTTTAATGGCTGATTTCTCCTGATGCTAGAGTAAGACACAAATAATTTTCAAGCTCATGCGCAGCTTTGATAGTAATGCATGGATGGCGAGTTCTTGTTTCATTCTTCCGAAGACAGACCTGATGTTAAGTTAAATATGTAGGCCGTAGGTAGCCTAGTTGTTAGAACACCGGACTCCAGACCGGAAGGTCTGGGTTCTATACCCGTACCGCCAAATACCCTCCGAGTACACACGGAGAACGTGCTCGTTAAATCAGTGGGTCTGAAAGTCTTGTGGGCTGAATCACGAGTGCAGGGAACTGGAGAAAGTTTCCCTCCAATTCAGTTCCATGCCTAAATTGTGGAGGTGGAGATAGGTGGTGTCGCCATCTATCGTTCCTTCGGGAATTTCTCCGAGCTAAATCGTACTGTCACCTGTATGGTGCTCAAGGCTAAAAGCCAACGACAGGCGTACATCTAGCCCATTGCCACGATGAATTTCGTGGGCCTCGATCTGACTATGTCAGGCAGGTGGCATGAGCAATAACAACAAGTCAAATATTAAACAGTTTCCACGTGGGGTGCCAGCTAAGGCGGCGACCAATTTTCTTGACCGTAAAACCAAATTACTTAGTTCGTCGTAAATAGCCCTCATGTTGTGTTTTTATCGTAATGTAATAATCCTTTTTTTCTGATAGTAATTATAGTAAACACTCGTGCAATTATTATAAAACATATTTAACAAAGTCATCAAAGTCAATTAAACATCACGTTTTGCGCTTTTTAAGTTTTAACAAATAGGCAATACAGTGAAAATCACTTAACGTGAAACTGAAGGGGCTGAAGTAATTTCTGCATAAGGACTTCAATAATAACGTAAAAACAAAAAAATAACGCGGAAACATACAAAAAGAGACACCCTTGATGACCAAAACCACAATCTAGAAAAGCCAAAAAGCAACCAAACGTCATCCCCAAAGCTTGTCCTTCAAAACGAACGACATCTTCATAAACTCATAGGAGCTGCACGGGAGAGAGAGAACAGGTAAAGGTAAATAAAAAAAGCATAAAAGCACCGTTGGGGGAAAGACCCCAGTATCGAAAGTAACAGAAGAAAAAGCAAAAAGGAAGGGGAAGAAGAAGAGTTCCTTCACATTCTTTCTCATTTGGAGTATACGTCGACCCTTTCTACTATCCCTCCCATTTCATACCACTACGAAGGGACAAATTGCAAGCGTACCCATCAAAAACGTCTTTTCCTAAAAGTGTGTGAGGGGGGAGGGAGTTGAAGTGAAATAAAAAAAGGTATTCCAATCCATGCATTTACTTGAAAAGCATTCTTCCTGGGGGAGCAGGAGGAAAGGGCCAACCCAACAAATCAGTGTGGATGCTACCGTAAACCTCCCTCGCTGCTAAATTTCTATTCTGTTCTTTTTTTTTTCTCCCCGAACTTTTTTTTTCCGTAGGGGGAGGTGAAGACTTTCCCTGGAGTTCATTGTTAAGAGGAAGGTTCGCACGCAGGGCGGTAAAGGACAGTGGGGGTGGTGGAATTTTGTTTTGTTGTCATGGTTACATAGAGGCGATGGGGGTGGTGTCAGTCCCCCTCCCGCAAAGTTAATGGTATCTTGAGGGAACGATTTCGGAGGGAGGAAATCTCCATCCAGAGAAATATGAAAACGTCTCCGAAGACGTTTTTTTCCGATTTTGTGTAAGATATCATCATGATCGTGCATCGCTTTCTGGGCCGCATCGTCCATTATTCATTTCCCGCTCTCCCTCTGCCTTTTCTTTGGGTTCCGTGAATGAGTCTGCTTAACTTGGTTATACCGTTGAAAGCGTTTGTTGCCAGCATAAATAACGCTTTTGTGTGTACCGAGACGTGGCGAGAGTCTGGTTTCAGAGTGTTGTCATGTTGAAAAATAACGGTAGACAAAAGCTGAGGTTGTAGAGACAACTATATCTAAATAGCAACTTTAAGCGGAGGTTTGATGATGGTAATTTTCAAACTTACTCGCAGTCAAGTCCTTTTTGTTAATACATAAAAATTATCTAGTCCATCCTGTATATACTACAGTGTTTTTCTTTATGGTTGTAGTAGCTAGGGGTTATGGTCACAAACTTGTAGCCGGCATGTCATGAGTTCGAGCCCTACTGCCACTAAAGTCTTGCTGGGTAGAGGAGCTGATGCACGTTAAGTCTGTTGGACTCAAAGTCCCCCAGTTGGCGTTCTGAAGTGGTTTGGAAGGGAAAGGGGATTCCAAGACACTTAATCGAGATTAAAATATACGAAATTCGTCGCCAGTAACACTCGTGTTGCTTTATAATGAAATTTTAATAAACACTCACTCTCACACTAAATGCTTTTCCTTATTTTCTACTTACTTTTGAAATATGTATTCAAGAAAATGTAATTTTTTAAAAGGAATTAAAGTAATATTTCTAGCAGCACTTGACAAATATGAAGGAAGATTAGTACTTAGTACCTTCTGTTCCGTAAGCGAGTACTTTAGTGACCATGCCAAAATGATCATCGTAGCATGGAAACTATTACTGGCCTATATAGATACCACCATCACAAATACATCATTTAGTGGAGTGAAAATACTCCGCGCAAACAGACATGGAGTATAACAACAAACAAATAATAAAGCAAAGAATAAAAAAACAGAAGCATAAACACAATCAGAAAGTCAGTGAGATTTCACAGCTTGTAACTGCTCTCTGGCCCTCCAGTATCTATTGTAGATACTACCCAGTGGTGTAACGGAGAATATTAGGGCCCTCTGCAAAGTCAAGTTTAAGAGCCTCAAGCCCAAATACGTACTTGGTGTCAGTCAGTCTTTGGGCCCCCTATAATCAATGCCCCCCCCCACAATGCGAGGGTGGACGTGACGCCACTGATACTGCTAGAGACAGTAGGGCAAATCTCCAGGAGTTCAGCATCCTCTTTACACGAAACACGGATTAGAGAGGGAAAGGAGCTTTGGTCTATGTAGATGAATCGCAAGGCAGTCGTGCTTGGTCAACATTTAAATAAAAATAATTAAGTCAATTTATTTTGTTCCACTATCGAGAACTATAATTAAATCGAAGAAAAAATTAAAACTGAAAAAAGTATCAAAGAGAATTGATACAGAAAGCCCTGGAATAAGCGGATTTTAACACACCTATTATAATTCAGATTGACCCTTACTCCACCCCCTTCAAAGTTTTCAAAACTGTAATTTGGGGGGAAAATTAGGGAGACAATATTTCAAAATACGACGATCGAAAAGCTAATTTTAAAACCCGTTCTAGAAGGCCACGGTGGCCTAGTAGTCATGGTCGTGAACTCGTGGCCGGCATTGCCCTGTCGCGGTTTGAAACTTAGTGCCACTGAAGACCTGCTGTGTAGAAGGACTGAAGCACGTTATATCTGTTGTAGTTCAAACAGATCTGTTCTCCCGTTAACAATGGTCTGGAAATTTAGAGGGTGTGACAGCTCATGTGTCGTCCTCATCATTTGACCGTGGTTCAAAATTACAAGGTCCGTTCTCAACAACCGCTATGTTGCATCACATTGCGACATAAGTTAAAATTCAAATCACTGTGATAAACTAGAATTCAAAGCATGATCGAATATGAATGAAATTAAGGAGGCGGAGGGAAGGGGGTGGAATTTCAGTTGTAAAGCTTAAATAAAGTGTGAAATTTCGATCAATTATATAAAAATTGATACACAAGAAAAAGAAAAGCTAAAAGATACATTCTACAACATTTTTTTAAAAATAATTTGAAATATTTGATGATTTTAAACGCGAAACCTTGAAATACAAATATGGTCTTTCATTAAAACTGAAAATTACAATGAATATATGTAGTTTTGTCCAAATTCTTTACTGTAGAAATAGATCTGAAAACGCAAAACACATGCATGCATCGTATAAACAAGTAATATATATATAAAAAAAAAATTAAGTCAATTCCTACTTAGATCAACAAAGTAAAATTATATTTTAGCTACTTTTTATTAAATAGTTACAATTAATATAAATATGTATATACATAGGACAGAATCACAGCATTAAGTGGTAATCAATTTTTATTCATTATCATTAAAGTATAGTATTGTCCTCCAAAACAATCGTGTCTATAAAATTTCAGTTCAACTGAATGCCTTAAAACGTGAGGAAAAAAAACCTTTTCAATTTTTGACACAAGTCACCAAAAGGGTCGCTAAGTCGCCAAAAATGATGCCAACGTGGCTGTGTATTTGTAATTCTTTAAATAATTAGTTTTAATCAATTAATTTTTATTAAGTATAATTAAATTATTATTATTATCCAAAATAATCATGTATATAAAATTTCAGCTCAATGGAGCGCTTCAAAATGTATTTTATGAACGATTGAAAACTCCATCAAGATAAATAAATAAATAAATATGGAGAGAATGCGAGCTAATAGTGTAGAAATTGAAAAATGCAGTTAATAAAATAATTAAAAAAAATATTTCTATACAAATCCTACATTTTTCATCGAGTCTAGAGAATTTGCAGCAATTCTACTATTTGATACTCTACTCTACTATTTGATGCAATTACTATTTATTATAGCATAACAAAACTAGTTATTAGCATTTAACATATTAAGCATATGAAACAACAACAACAAAAACCATACATGGATGTAAATTGTTTTCCTTTTGGTCCATTAAAATCTCTAAAAGTTACAAAGTTTATCTCAAAAAACAACTAAACTTGCACAAAAAAAGGGCTTTGCTTTATAAAACAAAACCTAACGCGATAAACACTTCCGTTGAGAACAAAATATAAATAAACACAGGGGCCCTAACTTATTACTGCTCAGGCGAGAATTCTAAGGAACAAAAGGCATTTATCAGTAAAAAACAGGGCTGAACTGGAAATAGTAAAAAAAGAAAGGGGAAAAAACCAAATTGTTATTTAAAAGTTTTTCTTCTAGCTTATTTCTGAACACCACAACCCTTTTTGTAACTAAACACACGTTAGGTATTGTTTGAGTGTATCGATTACAGGAATATGTTTGCAGGATGTTTGAAAGTTGACTTCTAATTTTTAGAGTGAAGTAGAAAAAAGGAGTGAAAATGGACTTCACCGTAATGATATTTTTATAAGCATCTGGTGTGTGTGTTATCGACTTTAGAAATCGATAGTTCGCAAATATCGATGTGTTTTCGCATCGATAATGTTTATGTGTCTGTTACTTGGCTTATTTATTTATTTATTTTTTTCTAGAATAAAATACAAATAAATAAGATTTCAAGAGATTCTCCATATAATCCCCTCGAATTTTCTCATAATTAAACTGTAAATCACGAAAATTTGAAAAAGAATATAACAAAGTATTTTTATTAGAAATGTTAGTTTAATATATATGTTATTTTTCTTGGTTTTCTTATGTTGGATTAAATTTTGGAGTGCCATTCCTTTTTTTAGGAGGTGGTACAAAATCTAGGTTAATTAATATGTGTGATTTAAATATTTTAAATATAACTGATGCAAATTTGCATGAGGGAAAACTGCTGATGACTCCAGCTATTTGAATTACATCAAATTTATTATCGGACTAGGATGAACAGATTATTACATGAAGACAAATCGATGTATATACGGGGGAAAATGTTATAACAGATAATATACAATAGTGCAAAGCACACACTTCATAAACAAGTTATACATCGTTAATGAAAAGGCCCTCTGATCAGTTCCAATTATCAGGGAACTGCTAATCAGATTCTGGACTGAGAGAAATAAAATGGCGATTAGATAAGACTAATCTCGACTGCACTTTCTTCTGAACTGATCCGACCTTTGTTCAAAGATCCGAAATACAGCCTCATTGAAATTACTAAAATGATAGATTCCAGAGCCTCCTCGACGATTCCTTGGCGATATTATAGTTTTCGTCAAATTTGTCTCCAAGAGTGATCGAGTCGCCAATCTGGTTACCTTCTATGGTTGCCATATTATTTTTCAAGTTCAAGTTGAGAAGCGTTTGCCTGTAAAAATCAATTTCCTCACACAGAGAATTGCTGCTGGAAAAATAGCACACGTGGTATGTTTCAGTACATATAACGGTTAATTTTTATTTCTACAGAATAAAAATATTTATCATTTTAAAGAAAAAAGTCATGATCATTAACAAAAACAAACAAACAAAAAAATGTGAACAACTCTCAAACCTATTCCACCCTACGTACGACATTTATATGATAGAGCACCCAACATTATTTTTATAGGCGTAATTTATCAAATGGCTAACATTATATTTTCATCATTTGAAAAAGAAAAGAAAAAAAAAAACTGTACAATCTAATCAATATCTAAACAAGTCATAAAATCCCCCCGTCTAAAAAATAATAATTAATTATGTAGACTTTTTCAATATTTATTTTGTAATCACGTTACAACACGATCGAGTCATAAAAAATGACAGAGTAAAGCAGCGCAGATTTTCCGAGAGATCCCATTACACGATGTGACAGCCTTCGACTCCCAAAACCAAAAAATAAAGAAGACCCCTCCAAAAAACAAAAATACAAATCCACATCTTCCACAACATGGAATTTCCATAAATGGGGGAGGAAGACACATCAACACAAAAACAAAAGGAAAACACCCTGCGTTTCTCGAAAGCACACATACGCGATAAGAATTTTCACGTTATTAACCCCCCTCCCCTACATCCCCGAAATACACCATTACATCCTTTACCTCCACCCTCTCCTTCTCCAACACCCCCTGCCGTTACAGTTAAAGGTAACAGCCACAGTGATACGACATTTACATTAAACTGCATTCCTAAACACAGCAGCCATGCAAATTAACCGCAAGCCCTATTAAATTAACGGCAACACTAATAATGAATATTTAATCTTAGATG
>BMAV01017758.1:154210-173668 GCA_019973955.1 Trichonephila inaurata madagascariensis | reverse complement strand
TCAGAGCATGTCGTTTTGTTCACGGAAACCCTGCACCCTCAGATAAAACGAAAAATTGGTCCAAAAAGTTGCACCAAAAATATACGTGGGATACGGCCTTAACGTGTAATGTTTCCACAAAATATGACGTACTTTATGTCAAATGGCGGACTTCTTAGTGAATGAACTAATATTACTTTGTAGAGTTTTGTGGCAGCGGTTGTGCCTAGTGGTCATGGTTATGAGCTTGTGGCTGCCGTGTCTTGAGTTCACGTCATAATGCCTGTTGAAGACCCACCGGATGCAAGATTTGATGCACATTAAATATGTAGAGGCTCAAAATCCTCATTTTGGCATAACGTGGAAGTTTAAAGAAGCGGGGTGCCATCTCAGGTGCTGACCTCTTCACTTGATCGTGGTTCAAAGTTACGAAGGTCCGTCGTCAATAGCTTTCATGTTGCTTTATAGTACAATGTTAAGAAACATTTACTAGCTAACTTGGTAGAGCTTTCTCGTGTCCCTTCCCTCCATGGTTTGGCGTCTCGCAGTCAGAGCACTACAGTTCATTAAGGTCAAATATTACTAAAAAAGAAGAAAACTACTTTGATTGTTTATATTAACTCCGGGATTACAAGCAACTCGAAAGCTACTGGAGACGGATCTTATAATTTTGGAACTACGGTTAAATAACGAGTCTGAAACTTGAGGTGACAATCCCATCTTTAAACTTGGACACCACGTAAACGAGAGAGGACTTTGAGCTTCCGCGCGTGGCATCAGCTTCGCTTCATGGTGGGTGTTTCATAGAATTTGGAATCGAACCCACAATTCGACAGAAAAAATATTTAGCAACTGGAGAGTCGCCCATCCGGTATAGTGGTTAACGAACGTGACTGCTGTGCCGTACGGCCTGGGTTCGAATCCCGGAGAAGACATGGGTGTTTGTAAATGTATAATGCCTTCGCGGCATGTTGGTACTCTAAACAGCCGTCGAGACGCCTCTCGTGAGGTTGGTAGCAGGGGATGAGAGATCCCTAACCCTCCTCCAGGGTATTCTCCTTCAAAATTGGAGTGGAACCGAGCTAAATCGTACTGTCACCTGTATGGTGCTCAAGGCTACGGCCAACGACAAGCGTACATCTAACCCCTTGCCATGATGAGTTTCGTGGGCCTTGATCTTACTACGTCAGATACATTAGCAACAACAACAACACAGCAACTGGAGACTATGACTACTTGGCTTCATAGAAATCTATAAAAATCTGGTATTTAAGGAGCAGATGTGTGTGTGAAATACAACTATTTTAATTTTTTATTAATACATTGCACAGCACAGTAACAGGCGTTTATCACGTTTCTCTCTGTTTTGACTTAAAATTAAAAACAACTCTTCTATATTATTATTTAGTTGATCACAAGGTCTTCAATCCCTTTTAATCTTCCATTTTATATTGCATTAACATATCATAGAAGAGATAAAATATAAAAGCCATTTCTAATTCTTTATATAATATATTTATTAAAAAAAATAAATTTTTCATATAATTACAATGTTCTGAATTTCTAGGAAACTATTAAATAAATAGTAATTTCGATATAACAAGGATAAATAAATTTTTATCACACACATATGCATGATATTTTAATGAGAGCTTTATATAAAAGCGATGAAGAAACAGCTTTAACTGTTTTTACAATGCTTTTAAAAAATGAATATTTTAGTCACAACAAAGCTTTCCAATACACTATTTCAGAAAATTTTCAAAAATAAACGTGTCCTAATGAATTTGCATTTGTGTGTGTGAAAAAGCATTCTATAAGATATAACTTAGTCGTAACCATGACTACGTGTTAACCGTAACAAGTAGAGGGAAAACGTTTTCAAACAAATATTTGCAATTATAAAGTTGAGATAAGAAAATATATACAAGCTCGATATTTTAATTTTAAAAGCGCTTATCTTCAAAATCATGCAAATTTATAATTTATTATCATTTAAAAATATTACCAGCTCTACCAATGCCTTTATGCCAATTTGTTTTTTGTAACTGAAAATTATTTTACGGATAACATTTTTGAATAAAGATTCGGAAAAATGCTTTAGTATTTTTAAAATTCTATTAGTAACGAAAAAAAAATTATTTCCGAATTTTTTTCAAAAATTAGAACGTAAATTCCCATCTGATAGCTCTGAGTTTTATTATTATTTTGGAAATAATATATCAATATGAAAAGAGGGTGGATTTCATTGAAAAAGTAATTCCATGTATTTTTCAAAGTATTATTCGTTTTATAAAACAACACAAAAAACTTTGTATTATGTTTGATAAACTTTCCTTAAAAAGAACAACAATAGTTTTATCGATGCAGTAAAATTTATCGTTTTCTTCTTTATAAAAAAAATTATAAATACCAAATTTATTCGAATCTAAGCCACACTTTTTTCTAAATATTATTGGTATTGAAAACGGGTGCGGCTTAGAATCGAAGGGGAAAAACTCGTTGGATGGGGGAAATGACGGTTACAGCAATAACATGTTCATAAATACATTTAAATTTTTTTATAATATTAGTAAAATAAATTAATTATTCACTTCTTATTAGTTCTCATTTAAGTTTCGATAAACTATTTCACTTTTTAATTTTTTATTTTTTTTATGCAAAAACGTGAGCATTTGAATCGATGGAGGCTTAGATTAGAATAATTACGCTGGATCTTCCTAAGGTTAATTTTATAATAATTATTTTAATTACTGTAGATTTTTTAAAAAAAACAATAAGAGCCTTTTGGAGGAACGATATAACAAATCCAATGATAAAAAATTTCCAAAATTATCTAATTTTAAATTTCTTTTTAAAATTTTAAATCCATGTAAAGTATTTGCAATAATAAAAACACTAATATAGCAGAATAAATACATAAAATAAATGGTCATAACTATCAATTCCATACATTCGAGCATAAAAAAATAAAATAATTGTTAAGGGCTCACAATATTATACATATCACATCCCAGGGGGTCTGCGAACTCATAATTTTTTCAAAGAAACTGCTGAATTCTAGTACGAATCAAGGTACCTGTAAAGACAGCAACCCAAACCTCTGCAACCCACAAAAAACTATGGTTATAAACTTCTCACTGGAGGCAACGGTAAGCCAGGGCAGAATGAAAGAAATAAATTAATATTAATTAGCATCTTGCCGGAACCGAGAACGTCCTTCAATGGTTCCTAGAGGGAGAGTTTAAAAATAAATATGAATTATGGCACCGGAGGGAAAGGATTTCCTTTCCACACTCACCAGGAAACTATATACTTTTCCATCCTCGGCTTTGATTTTATGAGGGGAAGGGGAGAAAAGTCTCTGCTTAAATATTATACTTAATTAATTTAAGATGGTTTCTGCTGATAATGTTAGTGTCACTTTACCTGGAATTTAAATAAAGAATTTTTTTGATTAGAGAAAACAAATCTATTTTTTCTAGTAGTGGAAGAAAACGTATTTTTCAAATTTTAATTTAAGAGGACCAGTAGAATTTTCTCTCTCTAGATTTATTTTTAAACCTGCCTTTGGCTGATGTGTCAAAGAAAATACCTGAGATTGAAATACACTTTCATACGTAGAAATGCATTAATATTAATATACGTTTGTGTTCAGATACATGTACTAGAAATCCATTTATCTCTCATACAGGATTCTTAAAATATAGAAATATTTAATAAATGTACGATTTTTCAATGTAATATACGAAGTTAAAATTCCGTTTGACACTAAAATATGGGGAAGGGTGGGTGGGAGGGAAACAGATATCGATCATGGAAATGGGCAGTATATTAATGCCGTTTGCTATAAGTTAGTGTGTTCATAATAGGATATTAAAATATTGGAAAGTTTTCTATTTGAAACATACAAACATTTTTCTTATTTCAATTTATATCTTTTAAGCAGAAGTAAAAAAATCCTTCTAAAGCAAACAAAAAAATGTTTCAAGAAAATTTATAAAACTGCATATTCCCCCCACCCCCACTTCTTTATTTTGTAGAGTTGTTATTGTCCTATGGAATGTGTTATCAGCACACAAAGTAAATTAATCCTTTATCTACAGACGTTACTTATAAGTACCACTCACTTTAAAATTACACAGAATAACCATTTTTACGAATACTCTGACAATACTTAGAAGGAATATTCTTTTAAATTCCCTCTTCCAAGATATATGGCAGCACGGGTTCGATGATAAGTATTTTAACGGGGAAGGCGAATAGTTTTATAGCAGAAATTGCGTTTTCAGCTGACGGTGGTTTCAGCGCATTGCGAAGATTGTCATTTTTGTTCCGAAAAAAATAGTTAATGCCAAAATTTAAGTATCATATTTTTTTTTTTGTAAGTAAATAAAGACCTTAGAAAACGATTTGGCTATTTATTTTAAGTGAACAGTTTATATAATTAATTTTACAGTTGATTATCTTTAAGTATTTAATTAGCTCTAAAGGGTTACATTTCCCAAAGTTGAGTATTTTTTTTATGTATATCCCTTAATTTCCAATGTAGAGGTTTAAAAAAAAGTATTGCATGGAAAAAACTGCAGTAAATCATAATGTGGTAGATAAAGGGTTAAATACTCGTGAATAAAACACACGACTGATGTATATAAATACGGCTGAGGTAGGCAAGTGGTCATTCGTGGTCAGCGCTTTTTCTATCAGGTTATGGGTTCGAATTCCGATGTTACTGAATACCTGACGTGTAGAGAGGCTGATATATGTTCAATTGGTCGAAATCAAAGTACCGAGTGGTTATAATTGAAGTTACTCTATTCAGAGACCTGTAGAACTTGTTCTGCTTATCAGATTTTGATGAAACTTGGTATATATGCTATATAGGCCGTGGGGAAGAAATTTCTGTAATAAAAAGAATTACTACAAAATTTGACCACCAGGTGGCTTTTATCGAATATTCCTTATGCAAATCCGTAAAACCTCTGTATAAACTTGCAGTCATAGCCAGAGAATCATTCAGAGCGCGTTTGTCATCTTCAATCATTCCTGCTTTACAGGAACGACAAAGTTTGCAAATCACTATCTTTATGCAAAATGGAGCAACTCCTCACATTGGACGCCAAGTCAAAGCACTGTTTAGTGCTAACTTTGGCGATAATCGTGATTATCCAGATATTTTCCGCATGCATGGCCTTCTCCGACTTAAATCCCCGTCATTTCTGGTTGTGGGGATTTCTAAGAGACCGTGTTTATAGAAGAGGCATTAGGACTTTACCTGATTTGAATCCTAACATTATATAAGCCATGTGGCTTCGCGCTACCATTCAAAACGTTATAATGCGCTTTCAACAGGTTATTGGTGTCAATGAAGCACATATTGAGCATATTCTGTAATTGAATAAATTTTAACGATTCTAACATATTTTTTGTCCTTCTTTGGGTACCACATTTCCTCCTAGTGGTCAAAACTTGAACTATTTTTTTATTGCAGAAATTTTTTCCCCATGGTCCGTATAGCATACATTCCAAGTTTCATAAAAATCTGAAGGAGGAAGGTTCGTTCTGGGTACCTTCCGTTCCGAACGCAAGTACGAAACCAATCACGCCAAAACGATCGTCATCGCGTGATGTTGGTACTAGTTCATATAGATATCACACCGCCACATACTCCCCTGCCAGTGTTTCGGCGAATAGGCGAACAACGATACCATATTCGTGGCGAGCATGTAAGCAGTTGCGTCACTTGGTGGGTTGCGTCATTCGTGCGAGACGGCTTTGAGAATTGCATCATGTGTGGGACGGTTTGATTGCGTCATTTGCGTGAAACGACTTGAGAATTGCGTCATTTGTGTGATGGTTTGATTGCGTCATTTGCGTGAGACGACTTTGAGAAGTAACGGCTTATTTGCGTCAATGTTTGACGGTTTGGTTGCTTTTGCGGTGGATAGATGGCGCCACGACTGCGGCGCGTGAAGGGTGCGGTTCCTTTGCACGGCCAGGGTCACCAATGAAGGAAGAAGGTTCGTTCTGGGTACCTTCCGTTCCGAACGCAAGTACGTAACCAATCACGCCAAAACGATCGTCATCGCGTTGTGTGATGTTGGTACTAGTTCAATAGATATCACACCGCCACAAATCCAATAAGAACTGGGTTCTACAGGCCTCTGAATAGTGCAACTTTAATTATAACTACCCGGTACTATGCAGTTTCAAAATACGATTAAAAATTTTTTGCCAGATTTGTGGCAAAAAGAAAAGTGGTTGTCCTCTGACGGGGATTTCAGAATATAATATACGTTTTGCGCATATAAAATATCGTAATTTTTTTTCATAGTATAAGAACTTAACGTGAAAAAATAAAGTTAATATCTTAATTATAAATACTTGGAATAAATAAAAAATTGGTATTTGCATAGCTGAAGGATAACAAAGCGTACACAGCAATACCCTGACTTATGTACACTATATTTAGGTAAAATCGCAGGCATGAAATTACTGGCTTTGCCGCATCCGAATCAAAAATGAAATTTACTTGGTGACTTAAGTGAAATGCAACAGCGTAATAAAACTGAAGATGATGATGACTCTAAATCAGTAAATACCACAGGAAAACCTTACAACGGTTCCGAAGTTAACCGAGGTTGCTTATAGGAGATGGAAATTGGATTTTAAAAGGAAGAGATTCTTAAGAATAATGCATTATGACAACACAGTGAACAATAAGGCTGATGGTATGGTTTCGAAAAGAAAAACAATTCGTAACGCCCAACTACTATNTGCATTATGACAACACAGTGAACAATAAGGCTGATGGTATGGTTTCGCAAAGAAAAACACCATTCGTAACGCCCAACTACTATCACTGATTTCCTAAGCCCCCCTACTTCAAATATGTGTGTATGTACAAATATAACAACATTTGTACACATATCTGTTTGTTTTACGATAATATATTGCAGTCGTAGGTTATGTAAAGGCTTGTCTTGTAACGCTACTTTAATTGGTAAAAAAGAGGGCGCTGCTGTGGATAATGGAACTGTTTTGTTTTTGAGCGGGAAAAAAATTTGGAATGGAGAAATGAGGCGAAGATGTACATATTAAGATGTATGTATTAGTTTTCCTAAAATACTATAACACTAATATTTGTAAATAATGTTGTGTATTTGAAATTAGTAATAATAAGCGGTAAATCCGGTGAACAATTACGGTGTTTTCAATTAATGACAAGGGATTGTAGCAATTAATTTTTTTTCGTCTAAATTTATACTAACTTTATAAAGTTTTTCAAAACGAATTTTGCATGGAGATTATTCGATTGAATCTATTGGCGAAAAAAGTAATTCTTTCAGTGAGAGTATCCTCCAAAATCACTCACGAGCTCAATAACACAAAATACCAACAACACGAATCTTATTATTTTTTTTTTTTATCTAGGCTGTATCAAAGCTGCTATCAGGCACTGCACCAAACGGCACATATATAAAACAGAAGACTTGAAACCTCCACGAGACAGATAGTGAGACCTCGTTTTCTCCAGAGAAATGTATACACGGCCTTGTTAATCTCGTTAAGAAGAATAAACCTCTTTCCCTCCCCCTCCTTCGAACAATATCGAGTGAAAGAACCCGCTTCTCACATCGGAAGTCTCCCAAATATTCCAACTGCGTTATCTCTCTGGGCGAGTAAATAAAGACACAATAAAAGCTCGCCGCTCATTCAAGGGGTGCCTGAAATGAAGCCGAGATCCTGATTTATAGGGTCCCTTTAGGAAAAGAGGGCCCCTACGTCTTGATAAAGAAAAGAAATTGAAGCAAACTGCAGGGGGGGAATGCCATTGCAAATAGTACATGAGGAAGGGGAGGGGGAGTGGAGAACTCGACCAGCAATGCTATTGCTACGCGTCGTATTTGCTTGGTATAAAAATTTGAGGGTTGTCTCTATTTGGGGATGTTTTTCTTCGCCAAGGGGAGGAATCATGGGTGATGAGCTGTGCCAAAAAGTCAACACCTGAATTGGAAAGTTTAACAATGCCCGACTGTACACAGCTATGGTCGGAAATTCTCGGTTGAAATTTACTTCTTGATAAGATGTTTTCCATTCAATGGAGTGTTGAAGAGCTAAAGAAGATGAAACTGTCCCGTTTATTATTATTATTATTATTTATTAACATGGAAAACACATATACAAAAGACATTGTGCAGTTAAAGTTGGATAATGCTCCGTAGTTGTATTTTGCATTGGATCTGAGGCGGAGAAGCGTAGCGACCTTGTAGCGAAATTTTCTCTGTCAATATCCCACGAAACAATCAAATCTTAAGACTTTTAATATTATCTATAAATTAAATCTAATAAATCAAAAATATATTTGCATGCACAATGTTTCTTGAGCTGACCTAATACGAATTATATAATACAGGGTGGGGCGAAAAAAACTTCCCCTGTTTCAAAAGGCAGTTACAAACAAACAAAACAAGATACAGAGAAAAGTCCTTTATTAGTGAATAACAAATAAAATGTCATTTTAAATTAAGTGGTTTTAAAAATTATGCCCACTAAATGGCGTCCTCCAATGGTGATACATTGACGAAGTCTTTCTCGAAAGTTCGTCAGAACATTCCCCCTGGGGCTGTTTTGATTTTGTCTGACGAGACCCTCTTCCACTTGTCAGGCACTGTGAATAAACAAAATTTTGGCTACTGGACAGCAAAAAACCCTCAGCTGCTTCACCAATGACCACTTCACACTCCTCATGTGACACTTTGGTGCATTGTTACTGAATTTGGTGTGTGGGCTCCTTATTTTTTTTTTGAAGGAGATAAACTAAACTATGGACAACTTACGGGAAAGCGTCAATGTGTTACCTTTGGAGGATGCCATTTAGAAGAGATAATTTTTAAAACCAACTAATATAAAATGGCATCGTATTTGTTGCTCACAAATAAAAGACTTTTCTCTGTATCTTGTTTTGTTTGTTTGTAACCACCTCTTGAAACAGGGGAGGTTTTTTTTCCTCCGCCATGTATTACTGTCATAACATAAATTTTCTTTTTTAAAAAAACAAAGTTTAAATAGGAAACAGAATATGTTATAACCATATCATTAGCAAAATGTGAACTGTGTGTACTGCATGTTTCTGTTAATCAAATCGATAGTAATACGTCAAAATAATTGAAGATTAAGTGAATAAATAACCATCTACTTCGCACGCGATTTTATTGAATTATGAAGAAACGGGAAATTTCTTAAACATTTTTCCCCTCAAAAGCTAGTATGATACCATCTTATGTACACAAATTTCCCATTTAAAATACTAACAATCTAATATTTAAAAAGTTCAGCTTAAAATTGAAGTGACAAAAAAAAAAAATGTCAAGTCTGCGCACACATACAAGAAGTAGAAGTTATGCTGTATAACTATTCAGGTTTTCTAAGTGGGTAAAACAGCATTGGTAGGCAACAGAACAGAATATTTTAGCCACTTATTTAAAATCTTATTATCTGTTAAGCATAGCTATTAATTCCCTTATGGAACTTTAATCAAAAAAAATATGTATTACAAAAACTACCTCAAAAATTAATCTGTAGTAATAAAATGTTTAAATATTCGATTGCTGGATCAAGTTTTGTATTTCTTTTAAAATGCTGAATGCATTTTTATTATTTCCCCCCCCCCCCCCAGTCTTTTAAGATCTTTCATTTTTTTCGCATACCACCTTTTATACTTTCAAAATACCACAAGCACGTATTTAGAAATCAACACCTGGTTTTAAAAATAAGCAATAGCCTTATTCAAATCTATTCTAATTCAATTATCCCTTTATTCAATGAGAGGAAGGAAGGAAAAACGAATTTAAGAACAATAATTTTTTGTTTATAATTATATCAAACAATTTTAAAAATTTTATTATTATATAAGAGAAAATAGAATTAACTATTAATAGTGCATGTCGTTCAATGAGCCTTTGATTCTATTGAACGAATAAAAACAAATTATTCTTCAATTGAATAAAACATATTCTGGCAAAAAATTTACCTTGCCATATATTTTGCATTTCTTTTTAGGTAAAATAAGTATTTTTCAAAATTTAATAACATTAATTTGACAGAATACTATAGATTCTAACTAAAAATAAATCACAAAAATATCTGTTACAAAAATCCATTACACAATCTATTACTTAAACCCTTTAAAAAAAAAATTCATTAAACCGATTCAGAGAGCTACCTCAACTAAACTTGGCGAAAAACAGCCAAAACTGGCGCCACACCTCCAATCTCATTGTCTACGTTTACTGCCGAATTCATCTAGCTTTGTTCTTTTTATTACATCAGGTTGTACCTACAAAAACGGGGGAGGGACGACGTGCCGGTTACGGTTACAACGCCGTGAAGTTAGCCGCTCGTAAAACGTTACACTTCTTCCACGGTACACATTCCAATCCTTTCAAGAATTTACTGCACTTTCCAAGAGCATGTGATGAGGCGATAAAAGTAAAGCGAATATTCAATCGTGTCGCCAACTTTACTCGCTTGAATTGCAGGAGTAAAAAGCATTTTAAGCGAATTCTACAACAGCTGTTGAATATCGCAGCGTATGTGCCACCTATTCTTGGTATCAAACCTTATTTAATATCAACGAGTCAGTAAAGTATTAATAACATATTTGTAAGTAGAATTATTATACTTAAATGCCCCCTTTCCCCTAATACAATAAAATGCTGCTAATTTTTAACAGAATCATAATTTTAAATAATCGCGTAAATAGGATTTTTAAGTAAGGATTATTGTAAAGAGAATGAATGTCTTGCAATAATATGAAAAAATTCATAAAATCTTTTTTTATTAAAAAAAAAAACCACGGAAGAAAAAGCGTTAGGACTTAAATCAAATGCAAAAATTATTTTTTATTTTGTCATAAATTTCATTTAAAATCATTAATTTTTATTTCTGGTACATTCCATATTGGTAATCGTGATTATTTACGAAGAAGTAAAATACGCTTCTTTTCAAACATGTGATCTTGCTGAAAAAACACTTTTACAGATCTTCTAAAAAAATTTACTGGTAATGTTTTCTCCGAAAGGGGAAACAAAAAAACATTGTTGCGAACATAAGACACTTTTAAAAAAGACTTCTAAATGCGTTTGTACAAAGAGTGAAAAATGGTTTTCCTTGCTTCCCTGTGCATTAAAACGTATGGAGAGATAAGCGTGTATTATCAATTTTTTAAGCATTCGTTCAGATTTTTTTAAATACCGTGTTAAATCGACACATTAATTATTTGTTTAAAAACTATAATTGAATTCAATTATTAATCAAAATAATTTGTTTTATCAAGACTGCTGTATTTGTGAAAAATCAATTTTCAATTGCCTAAAACTATTTCTACTTCTGCAAGTGTACTCTTAACGTTAAAAATTTTCAGCTAATTTAACATACATATACATAAGTGCATTTTTTAGTGAATTTGAAAAATAAATAAATAAAACAATAAAATAATTCATGCAAATTCTGTTCCACTTTTTGAAGTATCAGATAAAGAAATAAGCTTTGGCTAACAGTCAATCAGATAACAGATAACTTATTGAAACAATTCAATCAGTTAATTAATAGGCTAAATTCATATAACGTCACATTGCACAATCAGGTCGTAAATTCATTCGACGTCATAATCGCACCATAAATGCAATCACGTGTTTCCAGCCAATCAGTTCATGCGCTTCGCTGTTGCCAACTTTTGCTTTTTACAGAACTTTACTTTTAACAAATACATGTTTGTCAATAGTTTTTAAGTCGATAGGTAAGCAAAATGCATTTGATTAATAAGTACACGTATAATGTAACATTTTTATTAAATTTGAAATTTATCTAAACTTTACAAGTAGAACAACTACAAGTCTAACGTCAGCTTTGAATTCAGTAGAAAATACGTAATTGCATTTATCATATGACCGTCATGAGTGGGTTAAATTCATGTGACGTCATAGTCGCACGATCAATCCAACCACGTGTTTTCAGACAATCAGTTTACGCGCTTCACTGTTGCCAACTTTTGTTTGTTACAGAAACTTTTTTAGAAAGTATATTTATTTGTTGAGGCCAAGTGGTCGAGTGGTAGCGTATCGCGCTTCCACACCACAGGTCCGGGTTGTATTCCCGGGCTGGGCAAGTTTGCGACTCAGCCGTTCATTCCTACCGCAGTGGGTCGATAAATGAGTACCAAGCTTGCTTGGGGATAAACACTGGGGATCTCGCTTCAGACTGACCGCCTGATCGGGACATCTGCCCATGTACCTCAGCGCCCAATGGTCACGTATACTGGGATGTGCATAGTATGCCCTGGCCCTCATGGGCTGTTGCGCCACTGAGTTTGAGTTTATATTCATTTGTTAACAATAATGAATCACACACGTAAACAAAATGCACAATTTAAAAGTGCCCGTATATTGTATGCGTATTGAATCTTAATACTTGGATACCTTTACCTAATTGTGAAATTTTAAAAACTGTTTCACAAGTACAAGTATTATGTCAGTTTAGAATTCAATGAAGAACATGGGATTATACTTATCATGTGTTCATCATGAATCTGACCCATTGAACAACTTATAAGAAATGTTGGTAGTGTTTTAATCATCCTGTAGTTTGTAATTTTATGTCTCTATAACTTTAACTAGTTAATCTATTTATATTAACAATGAATACGTTTCAAAGGAATGCTCCAAGTTAAAAAAAAATTATTACACCAAACACACACACACTTTCTGCCTTATAATTTAACTTGAGGTGACTGCCTACCTTGAAAATGTCGTTTTTCGTTTACATAAGGCACTTTTTTTTTATTTCAAAATCTTATAGTTTGAACATTATTCTTTCCAAAAGAGTTTTTCTTCTTTTTTTTTACGCGAAATAGAAATAAAGTTGTAGTGATTTTAAAAAATATCACTCTATGCAAAAGGGCAGTAAGATAAAACTTTAAATGAGTTTTCCTCAAAATTATGTTTTCGAAAGAAACTCTTTACCAGATACATGATATCTTAAGAACCAAACCAGATAACGTTTTGAATTTTTGTGGAAATATTTATTATACTATTTTTCATAAAGTGAACCCTAAGTTTAGTTGTAGGTTAAATATTTTTTTCATTGAGGATTGTTTTTGTAAAGAAAAAACTTTAAAAATATCAAAATTTTCATATTATTATGTATAATTGTCTGCAAATTTTTTTGTATTTTAATATTTCTCTTAGATTTCGGTTCATTTTGAAGAGCACCGTAATATGCATGTTGTGTATAAAGAAAATTATGATACTTGAATTAGAAATTTTTATACAGGGTTATCCATTTTAGTAAAAATTTGGTAAAATTTCCTTGAAAACAACCAATTTTTCTAAAAGTACAATATTTATTTGTGTGTGTGTGTGAAAATTGTTATGTATTTACATATTTTTTTTATTATTATTTTTCTTCCTAAAAATGCTCAATTTGTTTCAAAAATTTGTTTTTATAAGAAAATTGGGTTCGAAGGTAGGCCTCACCTTAACAAATTTTAATCAACAACTGGTTCCAAAGAATAATTAAAATTCCTATGCTCTGAATAGACATAAGCATATCATTCAGACGCATCAATAATCTCTGTACTAGAATCTTGCCATCATATAAAGTCCAACGTTTATGTCCAATACCCTGCTACCCTTAATACGATTACAACCGCTACATCAACATAAACATTTGAACCAGCTCGCCAACTATCTTTAACAATAACACAACCACCGCTTATTCCACTATACTTACTAATGAAGTAGATTCAGCTCACCAAACAGCGGGTTAATGCAACCCAAAACGCATGACCTCTTTCAACCCATCTGGTGCCCACTGTCTCTATTACGCCCGCATGTGTCCTAATGATTCAACTTGGCGGACAGTGCAGACGAGGCTTAATTCCAAAGGACAAATAATGGTAATTAAGTTTGATAAATATGCGGAACACACCAAACTGGCAAGCCATGAGAGCGTAGTAGTTTATGCCATTGATCCAGACAATAATATGGGAGCTCGCTGGCCAACGCGACCACGAAATTTGATCAAAATTATGGTGTCGTTCTATTGATCCGAACAAAGGGGGGAAGGAAAAAAGACTGTACAAAGACTGCAGGGGGGAGAGGGGGCGGTTCGTGTATCCCAAGTACACTTTACGGGAATATTTATTGGAGACTTCGGACACATTTTTCTTTTTACTAACTTTGGAAGACATTTTGGCTTTCATCCAGGAGCAGGACTCTTGCATTCTTTTTAAATGAAAGCCTCGATCAATATTGGAAGAGAAGTGAAAAAAGAATAAACTGTTAAGTTTCGTTTTTCAACCAATTTGTTCGGAACACTCAGACAACAAAAGGGTTATTGAGAGTTTTGAAAGAATGAAAAAAAAGGGGGAGGGACCATTAAAGTAGAATCGTAACTTTGAAAAATTGTTAAAGATACAAGGAGGGGGAAAAAAAAGTCTGGTATCCTTTGAAGAATATCTTGCTTGTAAAGTGTCAGCTCTTTTTTTTAAAAAAAAAGATACTTGAACTTTTAGTTTGCATTTTAAAGTTAATATGGCTTAAGAAATAATGGCTGTTTTTGAAATGTTAATAAGGTTAAAATTTGTTTTGTTAATTAAGATTTATCTTTAAAGTGTTTTTAAAATTAAGTGAAGACTTAATTGAATTTATTGAAAACAAATTTTGGAAGTTTTTGAAACAGAATCTGGCGTGATGTACTTAATTATTTATCGAATATGTTCATCAATATAACGCAACAGAAATTTATATCCTTTTTAAAATTTAGTATAAATTTATGCCTTTTTTTCATAAGCTTTATTTTTCTTTTAAGGTATCTGACTACGTTCGGAACCGTGATTTTAAAAAAGCGCATAAATGGATAATTTTCGTGATATTTAATGTCACTTAGATTAGAATACATGTATAAAATAGTTTTAAGGACATTTTGACGAAAAAAATTATTTAAATACAATATTTCGGCAAAAAATTAACTTAGAATAACCCTTTTTCAAAATATTCTCCGTTTGTGAAAAATGTTTCTATTATAACAGTAGCACACACAGGAATTTTTCAGGGGGTCCGGGGTTGAAAGTTCACCATTCTTATATCATGCTATTTTTGATTTTGTCGATTTTCAGGAACAAAACACAGTAAAAAATCTAATTATTGAATAAATAATTAGCATTAATTAATAAAATTAATCATTAATAATAAATATTTAATTAAATTTTACGTATTATATACTTAGAATTATAACCAATCGGAAAAAAATCAAGGGCTTTGGGGGACCTTTCCTGACCCCCAGGACCTCCCCTTGTGTGCGCCACTGTATTATAATAATATTTTGCAGTATATAGCTCAGACCTCTGTACAGAGGCTCAACTGTGATTTTTGAAAAATTCACATTATTTGCATTATTTTCAGAGTTACAACCCATTGAAATAATTATCGACGTTTTTTTTCTTTAAATTTCTCCCCTCTCTTGTCGTACAACATGGATAAACCTACTTCCAAGTTATATATTTCAAAAATTCTAGTTGAGCCTTTGTACAGAGGTCTGATCTATATGCAGGCAAAATATTATTATAATAGAAACATTTTTCACAAAAGGAGAACATTTTGAAAAAAGGTTATTCTAAGTTAATTTTTTGCCGAAATATTGTATTTAAATAATTTTTTTCGACAAAATGTCCATAAAACAATTTTATATATGTATTCTAATCTAAGTGACACTAAATATCAAGAAAGTTATCCATTTATGCGCTTTTTCAAAATCACGGTTCCAAATGTAGTCGGATACTTTAATGCAAACATGCATGTGAAATATTCATCATTCTTTCATAAATTTGCTCAGACTACATAAACAATACAAGATGGTAATTTAAAGCTATACAAATTCAGTCAGTTTTTTAAAACTTAGTTTCAATTAATACTCTTTATCGTAGATTAGCACAAAGAGTTCCTAATTTGTATTTCTAAAACATTCATTTAACTGTGATTTCAACAAACACGCTTATCTGAACTAAACATTATACCTATGAAGTAGAGACATCTAAGATATATTAATAATAAATTAGAGAAAATATAAATAAATGACATAATAGAAAAAAATAGTTTATTATTAATTAATAATAACTATGACAATAATTTTTCTTTAACACGATTTCTTACAGTAAGTCATTTAAGTTGCAAAAATAAAAATATATGTATAAGTTAAATATTAAAAGATTTACTTATATAAATATACTTTTCCGCATTTGCTACTATTTATCTTATTTTAAAGCATAATATTAATATAAAAATAATTTTATACATTGCTTTTTTTTTCAGACTCTATATTTATAATCTCATTTATTTAAAAAATTAATCAAATAAATATTTACAATACACGGTGGTTAATAATGATGAGAAAAAATTAAAGAACCGAACACAATATTTAATATTTTAATAATGACTTAATAATAATATTTATAGTATTTTATATATATGATTATATATTGTTTCTATTATGTATAATTTTTTTTAAAAATATTAATTTAATTTTATATTTAATATTTAATTTGACCATCTTAAAGCAAAATTTCACTTTCCTTGCACTTTGACAGATAGATATTCAACTAGTTTGTTGTTTTTTTTTGTTTTTTTGTATAAGAATATTTAATTTTGTCATATTTCAACTTTTGAAAAAATATCAAAAATTCTTGTTCACTTTTCCAATATTTCTCATACATATCTCGCAGGAATTCAGCCTCGAAAATACAAAAAAATTTTAATACCCGTGCAAATAATCATATACCAACTACAAGAGAAAGTTAAGAGTGGTATAGTTATAGATCATTACCAAAAATCCAATTTCAATACTTTTTCCAATTCTGAGTGTTATACTACTTTGCTTACCATTAAAATATTATTGTTCTTGCTTTGGAACATAATATGCATTTCCACAATAAACGAAAAAAAAATTACCCATATCAGAAATTCTGTAACAGCCCAAGGCCATTACATCGTTAAACTGATAGCAATTCAAGTTTTTTACAAGGTTCTAGATGGAATTTTTTAATCAACGTAATTTATGCATCAGGTTAAAATCGACCAAATTTTTATTCTTTATAAAATATAATATTTCCTTTAAATAAATCAAAAGTTCAGTTTAACTTGTTTATATTAATTTTATGTGCATTTCTTTATCTTGTAAGCAATGAAAAATGCTTGGAGGTACAGCATATTTTCGTTCAACTTAAGACACGTGTGAGGAATATATCTTAAAATGCCAAGACTAAATTATAATACAAATAATTTAAAAAGAAAAAAAATAAATAAAAAGAAAGAAAGAAATTTAGCCGCTAATGTTATAGCGATAAATCGAGATTTTCTAACAAATTGCTGATAAAATAAAAGGTATTTTGTTTTGCGATAGAGTGAAACGTAGCCCTCATATTAATGTAATTTAAATTATTCCTCATTCGAATTATTTATGTGTAATACTTGTTCACAATCTTGAAATGTAGAATAGAATTTATAGAAAAGAATGTGTAGAATAGAATTGGTACAGAATGTTAGGAATAATATTAATATTAAACGTGTAGAGTAGAATTAGTATAGAATGTGTAGAACAGAATTAGTATAGAATGTATAGAACAGAATTAGTATAGAATATATATAGAACATAATTAGAACAGAAAGTGAAGAACAAAATTAATATGTAACTAATATAAAATATTTATTAGAATTACAAATGAATGTAAAGTAGATTGGTACAGAATATATAATTAGAATTAGAATAGAATACAGTATATAGAATTAATATTAGATCAATAGAATTTGCAAGCATTTATAACTTTGTTTGAATCATATTGTTACTTTTTTACATTTTGTCATATCGATCTGTAAGTGATGAAACATATTTCGACGAAAAATTGTAACAGCACACACAGGGGAAGAATTTAAGTATGCTTTCCATTAAAAAATTATTATTATTTATTTTTTTATGTTTGTTAAAATGCAACGAGTTTCATGCAACCGAATAACTATATAAGGTCAGTATTTGTTAATAAATATGCTTCTTTTCAAGAAATTTTATATCTTTTTTTATGATTAACGGCTTTAAAAATATTGATATAAAGTAGCATACGTGGAAACATCTTTTTTTTTTACATTTTAAAGCAGCTGGCTTTCATAAGTAACAGTATTACGATATCAGAGCAATGGGCACTGCCATTTGTTATAAACAAACTTCTCTAATATTATTTCTGTCTACGACAGATTAAATCGACAACAAAAGATGGAGAGTCAACATAAATATACGTTAAATGAGAAAATAAGCGAAAAAAAACCTGAAAAGGATTAATTTATTTTCACAGCCACATAAAAAGAAGCGAGAGAAAAAAATCCATAGCAGTCAAGCAAAAATAAGTTTTTTCCCTACTTTCTTTTCTTCCTCTATTTTTTGTTTTGTTTGTGACAAATGATTTCTTGGATGAATTATTCATTAGCAGGCGCAAATTATCGTTTTGCTTGTGAAATTGCTTTTCTCCAGCAGAGAATTTAATTTGGAGCAAGATATGAAAATATCAAATCTGTTATTTGTGACTATACTAACGGGAAGTATATCAATACAGAAAGAAAAAAGGAATTGAAAATATTAATTAATAGTCTTATTTCCGTCTTATAAAAGCCATGTCTTTTTTAAAACATTGAATCACAATTATAGGAGTTCTAGGTAAAAAAATTATATTACAAAACTCCTTTGTAAATACGAAATATGCTTAAAGACCTAAAGAAACTTAATTTGTGCGAGATTATCTTATGTATTAAATAATGTTACATACCAAGATGGATTCTTTTTAAATAAAAATAAAAAATATTCCGTATTATGACTAACAGTAAATTTGTTTTAAATCACCCTCTCTCCCTCTTTTTTTAAGGGTGAAAAAAGCAAAATTCTTACTTATTTATAGAATCTTTAAATTCAATTACTTATACTTAATACTATTAATATTGTTTTGTAAAATTACTGGTATAATTGTTTGTTGCTTCATGTAAAACGTCTACCTGATTACCTTTAATGACGTCATGTATCACGTCATGTCAGTTATCGTCACGTTAATTTTAAAACCTAAAAGATCAGTTTTTGCAGAATAAATTAAAATAATCTTTATTTAATTTACACAATTCTTTACTGAAAAAAGGAAATACAACCTTATGGATTATTTTATTTAGCCATAAATCTGATATTATAGATGTATATAATCTTGATAATGAACAATATTTCAAAAACGTTATACCATGTGCACAAAAAAAAAATACACACATTCCACCAATTTCACAAATCCTTTTCTGTTATCAAATAAAATTCTATAGCTTCTTAAAAAAAATTAAAATTCGTGTATTATACATAAAAGTGCTTAAATCTGAACTTAAAATAGCGAATGTTGAATTT
>BMAV01017758.1:135816-150505 GCA_019973955.1 Trichonephila inaurata madagascariensis | reverse complement strand
AACAGTACCACTGTTAGCAGTCGAAACATTCTAATTTGTGTTCATTTCGAGCTTGAGTTCATCATTCATAATAGCTATGAGCTGCTCAGCTTTTGGCAAACTGAAGTTAAAGTTAAAATCACCACTCAAAATCAGGGGAAGCGAGTGATATTTTTTTTAAAAGAGCAGAACCACCTTCATTATATGGTAAAAGTACAAAATGCAGGAAATCTTTAATTTTTTTTAACCGTTTGATTCGAAGAAATGTATACGATTACCAAAATCACTGTTTGTCAATTTTCAAATAAGAATTTTACCATACTTATGTCCCCCAATATCATGACTAACGGATTTAGAGTCAAGCACTCGAGTGCTTGATGTTTACTAGAGTTGGACCCCCACGCGAGGCTAGCGAAAAGACACAGCCACGCACTCTCATTGGTCAAATCAAGTAGCGCACGCTTACGTCACATCCTATTACACACATCCGTCCTTTTTCACGAAATCACTCCCAACAAATATCCAGCAACCGAGAGGTAAGATGTTAGAAATAAAAAAAAACTAATTATTGATCCTTTCGAATTTTATTGCAAAGAAAAATAATATTAAGAGACAAACAACTAGCATCTAGAACTTACTTGTTATATTTTCATCAAATGTGGTCTCAGCTTTTCCATTTAACGGATCTGATGTATATCTGAAAAGAGAAAAATATAATGAAAGGCACATAATGCATAGTTACGGGAACATTTGCATGAAATTTGTAATCAACACATGTAAGTTGTTTACTCATTACATTCATAGAAATTAAATATCTGAACCCATTAGAGCCATACAGTAACGTTTAATCATTATATTATTTTAGACTCAATACATGCACGTAGCGATGGTGATGGCATTTTAATTTTGTTACGAATTTTGTGTAGTGAATTTTTATAATTGTGCAAATAATTTATATCTGGATGTGTAATACGTTTATATTACTCTGCGTTGTATTTATTTTATGTAAGTAAGTAATATTCGCAAGCAACGTCATTCTTTACATTATAATAGCGATTCAATGGAAACTGGCAAAATCTTGGTGATAGAGCCAAGTTGGCATCATTTTTGGCCACCATGTTGGTGACCATATGGATTCTTCTGGAAATCAGTGAAGAAATCTACTAATATCACGATCCATGACGCAAGCGGATCTTTCTCGGAAGATCCTTGAGACGTATAAATAGGGAGCCCCTCGCCGAAACCGACACAATTGTCAGAGTACTCGCTTCGAAGACACCCCCCAGCTGGTTACCTCCCCCCCCGTCATACGGTTGTAGGTAAGAACACTGGCCAGTTTCTAAATACATATTCTCCCCCACAGAAAAAAAATCTTATGTGATAAAATGGCATGCTAATATACTAAAGTAAAAAGAAGGGAAACTGTTTGTCCCTTTCTTAGCGGATGTCTACTAAAAAAAGAAACCTGTCTGATAAATTTCAAGTCTGTATATCTAACAGTTCCAGAGAACTCGTGAAGAAAGAGTGAGTCTTTCGTAAAGTGATTTTTAGGTGATGAGAGTTTTAAAATAAAATAGAATGCGAAACTTTTGCACTTCGTCTCTTCCATTACATTTCTTACAAATTCCTCAAAAAATCTTTATTGTCGTTTTTAAAGTAAATAAAATATAACTCGTAGCATAATCTAAACACATTCCTTTCATAAACTTCATTAAAACTAAGTAAAATTACAAATAAAACGCTTTGAAACTAAACCTCCTCTAATTCAGAAGTCTATACTAAATAGTCTGTGTACTGACAATTATGCTGCAGAACTTTCACAACAGTTCATTTTCAGATCTTATCAAAAGATCCCGAAGATTTAATTTACGCATAAAATTCATTGAAAACTGAGCTGAACCAGTCAAAAGTTCTCTTATAATTAAGGCGTTAAAGGTCGGAATTCTTTTCTTAATTCTCTGTTTACAGACAATTCCTCAACAGAAGTTTCCAAACCATTCATCGAATGGGCTTTAAACGATAAAAGAGAATCAATGCTTGATTAAAACACTTCTAAATTAGTTCCGGTTTCGAATTCTTGTAGGCGGAGGTTCTTTAAATCATTCAATTAATTAGTTCCTACTCTAGGTCCTCACTGACCTATTTAAGCTGCCACAGAGAAAAGGAACCCCCTTCGGTGTAAAGAATCATCTTCCGGCTCAATTTCGAACCGTGTTTGGAACGAAAAAAGAAAAGAACAAGACTGAAGAAGAAGAAAGGGAAAGAAAAAAAAGTTCCAATTGTTGCCTGGCAAACGAATACCATCCACGCCAGTTCCATCGAAACAAAAAAGCTGGTACACAACTAGAGACAAATAAAAGAAACTATTCCCCGCCACCAAATTAGAGCAACAGCCCAAATTAGTTTGGCAAAAATTGGCGGCGCGATTGACAGAGTTTTCTGGTAACCCTTCCCCACCAAAGTCGGAACTTATCCAGAGCTTCAGAATTTAATTAACTGCCGGTTCCTTGTAATGAATGTCACTAATCACGAATTGCAGAGAAGCCGTTCCCTCAGAAACTAGAGTAGAAGAGCAGAAGGGGGGGGGGGGTTAACCGGGAATGGGGGGAGGGTTGCAAAATTAGGGAAGAAGTGAAAGTATTCTTCCAAATGATTGGGGGCCGATTGGAGAAAATTAGCTTGATGGCTAAATTCCAGTTAGCGCCACTATTTACCATGCCATGATGTAAGTATTGTACATAAATGTAAGCAGATTCCATCTTGGGGAATGTTACGCTTTCGGATAACTGATGTGATTTAAGAGTTAAATATTCTGGGAAATTTGGGTGTGTAGTTTGCGAGACTAGATTTGTTAATCGAGTTCATCGGGCCAGAAGGGGTTTCTCACCAGAAAGAGAGAGAAAGGTTTTCTATTGGAATCTCCTATTAATTTGCTTGGGGGCGAGTGGAATTTTTTGAAAAAGAAAAATTGTTACTCTGTTCGGAGTCTTGAAGACATCATACCCTAGAAAATCACCTGAATGAGAAAGTGTTTGATCGAAACAAGCATTAAAGCAGTTGCGTGACATTAAAACATCGCGAAGCAGTTTAAATTTAATTTTATCAGATATAATTCAATTAATCCATTAGAAGTTTAAAACATTATACAATAAATTCCGCTGAAACGGAATTTCCTACATGGTGTTTTGATGCACAGAAAACAACACAGACTACTTCAATTCTATGTAGTTTTCAGTGACGCGTTGTAAAACTGGACTATCATCTCCTACTCAGGTTTTTTCCATCGAGTCAAATTGGCATTTTGAGCTAGAGCAAGACTGCAAATAAACATCACTACTAGATAGCGTATAAATAGTCAGTGAGATAGAGAAAAGATATTATGTAGAGAAAAATTCGACGTTAGTACTGCCCTAATTGTAGTCACTTATTCCTGAATTATCGTCTGGAATTTTTGTCATTTAGTAATTCGAATTTATAGGAAGGTTTCTTTGTTGTGAATTTTAGAGATTACATCTCATTTTTCAAATAAATACGCGTCATTTTTTATTATTCATTTTTGTCTTGTCTACGTGTCTCGTACTTTGTTCTAATGCTTAAAACGATAAAAAAAAAAAAAAAAAACTATTGTGAATAGAGTTTGTTTTCCTTTCGAGTCCAATTTAACAGTTTCTCAATCCTTAATATGTTCGGATTTCTCCGAGAACCTCAATGATCAGCAAGATCTTTACCTCAACCAACTTGAGGAGGAGATGCCGCAAAAGCCTTAAGATTTATTGAGGCTCTGGGCCTATATGCATAAAAGTAGGCCCAACCTATGACATGTTTAAGGTATCCGACTACGTTCGGAACCGTGATTTTGCAAAAGCGCGTAAATGGATAATATTTATGATATTTAGTGTGTGACGTCTCTCGCGTCTTTCTGCTAACATAACTCCTATGTTCTTTGACGGCCACGATTAATGGCAAAACTTTTCCAACCCAATACCAAGAAGATAAACAAAGATAATATGTAAATGAGATATACTATAAAAGGATAGAAGCTTTGATGATAAGAGATAGCGTGGCAAGCTTAGAGATAGTTTAGTGTGGAATTATTCTGATCGATAGCGCGGCAAGCTTAGAGATAGTAGTGTGGAATCATTCTGATCAATAGCACGGCAAGTCTGAAGATAGCTTAGTGTGGAATCTTGCAGATCAAGAGTTAGCAGTCCGATAGCTTTAGAAGGAATAGAAGCCTAATATAAAGAAGTTGGAATCTTCATATATAAAGTGAAATATAAGTATCTCTCTTTAGGTAAAGGAAGGAGATCTGCAAAAGGTAATATTTGATATAAGTAATTAGATGAATCGTATTATTAATTATAATTGAGATAAAGGATCTAGTTGCGTGATCTGACTTAAATACACGGTTTAATTTGGGTGTTAACTCTCACTTTAATTAAAATTGTCAAATTAGAATTTAAGTAATATAAGTTATTCTTAATAAAAGTTGTATTAAGAACTACTATGTCTCATCATTTTGATAATCCCACACCTCTAGCTTACGCGGAACCGGCACGACATGGTCATCACAGGATGGCTATGTCACAAGTGTCACTTAGATTAGAATACATGTATACAACTATTTTAAGGACATTATGACAAAAAAAATTTATTTAAATACAATATTTTGTCAAAAAATTAACTAAGAATAACCTTTTTTCCAAATTTTCTTCTTTTGTAAAAAATGCTTCTATTGTATTAATATTTTGCCTGTATTCAGCTCAGACCTCTGTACAGAGGCTCAACTAGAATTTTTGAAACGCATAACTCGGAAGTCGGTTTATCCATGTTTTACGAAAACAGAAGGGAGAAATTTTAAGAAAATACGCCGATAATTATTTCAAATGGTTGTAACTCTGAAAATAATGTGAATTTTTCAAAAATCATAGTTGAGTCTCTGTACAGAGGTCTGAGCTATATACAGGCAAAATATTAATACAATGGAAGCATTTTTTACAAAAAGGGAACATTTGGAAAAAAGGTTATTCTAAGTTAATTTTTTGCTAAAATAGTGTATTTAAATAATTTGTTTTGTCATAATGTCCTTAAAACAATTGTATACATGTATTCTAATCTAAGTGACATTAAATATCATGAAAATTATCCATTTATGCGCTTTTTTAAAATCATGGTTCCGAACGTAGTCGAATACCTTAAGTATATAGTATATAGAATACGTTTTCATATACTCGTACAAATGATAACCCATAACAAATAAGCGTGAGTGACTCACAATCTCACAAATTTAGGCGCAAATTGACCGGATCGACTGCCACCTTTCATCTAAATGATGGTGTATGGCATAGGTCTAGACACGGATGATGGACATGATATAATAATGCATCCTTGCCACTGTTACTAGTTGGTGGACAACACGTAATTCCCAGTTTCTCGGAGAATATGCTCGGAAAAACATTTGTTGATACCAAAGACAGGTAAAATAATCCAGAAAAAAGTAGCTAAAATGAAAGGTTTCGTATTTTTTAAAAAATTTAATCTATATATCTACAGATCCATATTTCAATACAAATTAATATTTGAGCAGCTATCTACAAAAATTTCGGAATAAATATAGCTTTTAATGAAAAAGACTAAAAAAATAGGAATATTTTCAATATACTTTTCCAAACGAGGATTTTAGCATTGGAAATTAATTATTATTATATTTTTTTTTAGTGAAATTTAATTTTTTAAAAAAATGATGCTGTTGAAAAGTCTTGTCCTAAGAATATTTTAGTGTAAAGAAAAGGCTCAAGTATGAAGTGCTGATGTAAATTTTGTTCGGGAATTGTTTGAATTAATTATTCAGCTAAATACTGAGTTAGTGTGCATAAGGACCTGTGTTTACGTATATGCTGTCCTTTTCTGGTAAAAAATTCAAATTTCTTGTCCACATAAAAAAAAAAATGCTTAATGTAAAGTAAATATTAGAAACGATTGACCAAAACAAAGCTTAGAATTGATGAAAAGTTTAGATATTTCAATAAGCACATTCTAAATCATAAAGAAACCTAACAGCAAAAGTCAAAGAAACCTGAAAGCAAAAGTCGAAGAAAATAAAAGTGCCACTCCACCTCCACCAGGAAAACATTAAGTAATAGATAGTCAAGCAAAATGGTACATGTGGTGTTGTCTTCAAAACACAAACAGGCCAGGCCAATTGCTAAACTACCACGAACAATGTTACATTATCATAATTGCTTAATTTCGTTACTAGGCATAGCCATTAATACTTTATTTATGTCTAATATACAGATTAGGTATTTACTTCGCACAAAAGGTCAGTGCATATGTTGACAAAAAGAGCCTCTACTGTTCCCATCACCAATATTTGGCACACTGGCGAATGACCTTATGTACCACAACGAAATCTCAGAATATATGATAATTATTATCATACCCGAAAAATTTAATTCTTTTGCTATGAATCTTTTCTTTATCGAACTTCCCCCTTAGAATTTTAGTTTTATAAAACATATGACTAAAAATTCACTTAATAAATATATATTTCTTATCAGGCATATTTTATTTAATTTTAAAAGTTTTAATCCATTAATTTCTCTTTTACTTTACTTACATGGTACGATTTACACAAAAAATTTTAATTTAATGATTTTCATAATTTTTTTGGTTGCCTCCATTGTGTATGTATAATGTAAAACAAATTTTGTGCTCAAAATTTCATAAATTGCTAACCATTTAATTTTTTAAGGGAAAAACTTGAAACTTATGAAGTGATTTTAAAATGCTACTTCTACAAAAACTGACGTGCATATATGAAATTTTATTTACAAATACATTAAATTATGTATAACAAAAGTTGGAATGGGTTTTGCGATAACATGATTGGTATTCGTACAATACTTCTTTTTATCACAATGCTTATTGAAAATATCTTAAAAAACGCGTAAATTCTAAATCCAATTACTTTTTAAAAAATAAGTATTGCTTTGATTGAAAAATGCATACCAACTTTTGTTCCATGTACTATTAGTAACAAGTGAAAAAAAAATTCCCAAGCATTAGTTACAACAGAAAAAAAGCCCTAGCATTTTAAATGAAGACAAACTAGTTATTTTATCTTTCCAAGATAAGTCAGTTTAAAGTTTTGATTTGTGCCATCGCGCGGGATGTGAATAAAAACAAGCGTAAAAGTTATCACAATTCTGCGTTTTTTAAACTTAAAGCTTTCAAATTTTGTGAGTTTGTAGAAATGTATGTAAAAAATAATTTAGGCTAAAAAAATTAGATTTGATTTTTTGACCCATTTTTGTCAATGGAATCGTACCGTGTCCCCTTAATTGTAAAGTAAGTAAAACAGTACATATTACATATGTTATATGTGTATAAATGAGCAATATTAAATTTACAGCACTACTGACAGTATTTAACTGTAAATTGATTTAAATTAATCTATTTTATTTGTGGTAATAATAAACACAAGCATAAATATTCTTAAAAATACATTCAGATGAACATATGTGGCACGGAAAAAATATCTTTAATTAAATAAATTTTATTTATCTCTCCCATGCATCCTATCTATAAATATACAACCATTTCAATATCCCCTATCTTTACTTAAAACAACAGAATAAGAAAGAAAGCGAAACTAACGAACTCCCCCACCCCACCATCCTAGAATGGTATTATGTGCAAAGACGAAAACGAAAATTCTTCAGTGCATTCTTTTAAATCGTTCGAAACACCCCTTCCACCAGCCCGGATAATAATTAATGTAGGGTTAATTAACGCACATTCTTTTGTAGCGTTGACACCCGGTACAAGCACCCCCCCCCCCCTCTCTTAGTACTCAGGAGAATAGAAAAAATTACCCGGGGAGTAAAAAAAAAATTGTCGAAAAGAGGGAGGTAGAGGTATGCCTGCAAATGTGTTAGGAAAGAATGCATTCTATTGAGAGGGGAGGTATGGGACATTGTAGGGATGCAAGAAAATCGTCATTCCATGCGTAATTGGTTGAAGGTGCAATGCCAGCTGACGCGTCGCACAGTGTCGCGTTTTAGATGGGAACACGCGTAAGATGCACATTTATCCTACTCAATTAGATGGAGTATTGTTCAGGAAAAATATTTTTTGCGAGAGATAAGAATCATTACTTTCATGGCATTTAACGAAAGAATGCTACACATGCTGCTAGAAATAATTAGACACATCAGTTAAAACTAACAATATGTTTCTGCTCAAAAATGACTCAAATAAGCGAAATACGAGTTAGGGTTTTTTTCCTCCAGTGTAGTAATAAATCTGACAGCAAGATCGTGTACCAAGACAAAACGCACTCACATATTTCTTGTAATTACTTTCAAGAGTATATCGCCAGCAAATTTTACTTTATTATTTATTCATCAATTTAAGAGGGTTGGAAAGCTAAAATCTTATTTTTTTGACAATTTGAGATTTTTTCATTTTCAAATTGTATGGATTTTAACCTTTCTAAAAATACCTTACTTTAACCTCTAGGGTAATTAGAAGCCCTTAAAACCTACTTTTTAAATAATAGTTGAAATTGGGCCACTCCAATTTGAATGGCGAAAAATGTAAACAAAGTACTTCGTTTTTGCTTAAAAGTTGAACGTCTGATATAAACCAAAACATTTATCTTTTATTGGAAATTGAGTATTTTATTTTTTTTATTTCCTAGCCGATTAAAAGTCTCACTGTATACATTAAAATCAATTTATCTCAAAATGTAAATTTTGATGTTCGATACACCTTTTCTGAGAAACTACTGTTCACAGGTATATAATTTTTTATGATATATTTATAATGATAGCTAACATATACTGAAATGAACTTTTTGCAAAAAAAACTCAACAATTTATTTTTTACAAATTTTTTATGTGAAAAATGGGTTAAATTTCGCAATGTTTGATAAAATATTTCATAAATTATTAAAAAATTCAAAATTAGCTAAAAGCTCATTTCAGTATAATGAAAAAGGTGCACTTTACTTGCATGAAAAATTTCAAGCATGTGCATAAAACAGATTTTGAGAAAAGGTACATCGAAAACTGCCAATTTAACATTGTCAGTATATATATTATATATAGAGAGAGAGGTTTACAACTCCCCTTAAAAGATGAAATATCTTTTAACACGAAAGAATACAACGGTCCCGACAAACTATTATTGATTTCCATGCATATTTTTTCTTTTAACACAAGACAAAAATCGCTTAACACGAAAAGATTTCCATTCTGGGAATGAACAAAATACGGAAAACACTACCCGGATTAGACTGTCCTATTGTATTATTGAAAGAATTCATTGCAATAAAAGATGATAATGTGTGTACAGCCCCAATTATGGCACAAAGACATTTTGGAGTTTATATAAATAAAATGAGCAGTAATAAACTTAATTTTGGTGAGTATATGCTGTTTTTTTTTAAATATCCTTTACCTTGAAATTCTTTTAACACGAAAAAATATTTCCGTCCCTTCAGTTTCGTGTTAAGCAATTTTCACTATATTATATTAGTCAACAAAAAAAAACTGAAAAGCTGAACAAATTTGCCTGGCAATAGGAAAGGCGGTAAATATTGAATTCAGAATAATAATTCCAATATTTTTTGTTTATATTATGTTGCTGTGTATAAAATGTTGGATTTTTAAGAGAACATATATTATCACCCGCTGTAGTTTTAATACGGCTTTAAGTAAAATTATTTTTCTTAGAACTGTGAAAATAAGTATTTCGGTGAATGTGTAGAATTGCAACAATTTTTGCAAAGCTCAGAAAATTAGTCTTTATTTTCTTTTGGAAGCTTTAACACCATATTAAAATTATTTGGTTGCTTGGTTATTTCTACGAAACACCTATATTAATGATATAGATCGTCAATACTTAAAAAAAAAAATTCAAATTTTTATATTATCTCCCCAATTTTATTTCTATTTAAAATCCTTTTTTAAGTGCTTATTTACTTATCACCAAAGAAAAATGAAAATTCGAAAAGAAAGGGAAAAAAAAAACCAATTCTAACGTTTTGTCAAAACAATCCGTTTTTAATAATCAGACACACTTGTTTCCCTTCTTTTTTTCTTTTTTTTTCCTTGGGATTTTTTTTCTCCTCCAGGCGTCGAGTTTTTAATATTAATACAAAAAATAAAAGTTTCTCGTTAGATTGCAATTTCATTTTTTTTTACTTTTAGAGATTATGTGTACTCAAACGAAATGTTTTCTTTCCCGGTAACCGCAACTGTCGCTCTCTTCAGTAAAATTAGAATTTTATTCGGCCATTTTAACAACAGACGATGAGAAATTTTACGCGACCGAAAAAATAACTACGCGAATTTTATCGCGTGATTACTTTTTGAGATTATTCTTTAAAATATTCTTTCTTTCATCTTTACCTTTCTTTTTGTTTTGTTTTAAAAAAGTTTTTTCATTGAAGTCAATTATAAAGAAACTCATAACAAGAAACAATGCCAAAAAGTAATAACTTTTCAATAATAACTGTTACAATGTCATTTGCCACGACTTCGAAATGAAGTGAAATTAGAAAACTAGGAGAATTGAATATATAGAGTTTCTTTTCCCTTTTTTTTCCTTCTTGTTTTAATTTGAGCTTCATTTCGACACTCTCTGAAATTTTTGTTATTTTTATTGCAGTTAAATATGGGCAAATTAAGCAGTTAAAGTATGTTTTATTTTATACATGTTTAACTATAGAATTTAAATAAAAAAAAGTTTAAAAAAATTAAAGTAAAATTCGATTATTATAAGTAAAGTTCGGCGGAAATAAAAACCGATATTTCATAAATTTTGCGTGTATATTTTCTTTTTTCTTGACCGAATTAAGGTATCCGACTAGGTTCGGAGATAAATTTTTCAAAAATTGATTTTCTGAATAATTTTATTGTTTTAAAGAACATAAATAAGCTTAAAAAGTCATAACTATTAAATAAGTAACATGTATCGCCCTTTTTTTGAAAAAAAATTATTCTTAGGAGAATTTAGCAAAATTTTTTAAGTTAAGAAAAATGTGATAAATAAAAATAAATTGTCCACTTGTGACGTTTCACGCGTCCTTTCTCTAACATAACCTCTGTGTTCTTTGACGGCCACGATTAATGGCAAATCTTTTCCAACCCAAATCCAAGAAATGAAACGAAGGATAGATGCAAATAAGATAACCTTTAAAAGGACAGAAGTTTTAGTAAGCGGGATGGCAATTTAGAGAAAGTTCAGTTCAGAGAAGATAGAAGTGTAAAGTGACGGCTTACCTAAGAATCACGAAAATCTCGCCATTCATCCAAGGTACATACCATTGTACGCCAGCTTAGAGAAATATCTGAAGTGGATTGGACGTAGCGTAGAAATCAAGGTAGGAAGATTATATTCTGATTGCGAATATATTATTGAGAGTAGGCGGATATACTATAATTATATTGATAAGTGATCTAATTGCGCGATCTGTGATATACGGCTACGTGTTTTGGTTTATTCTCACTTAATATAAGTTTGTTCGATATATAAGTAATTTAAGTTAAATTCTTAATAAAAGTCATATTAAGAATTCTAAAATGTCTCATCATTTCGAGAATCCCACATCTCTAACTTACGCTGAAACCCCACGATATGGTCAACGAAGATCGACCATGTCGCACACTATGCAATTTTAATGTCATTGATATACTTCTTGATCCCTCTGAAGTGTCACAAACCGCAGTTTATAAAAAATATTTTAAGAAATAATTATTTTATTAGCATTCAAATTTGATGGTCATGATTTTTCGTGAAAATTACTGCATGTTCTAAGCTAAAAATGGCTGTAAAATGTAATTAAATGTAGTTTTCTCAAAATCTGCGATATGTTACTCTCTGAAGGGCCTATAGCATATATGTTATAAATTTCATTGCATTTGGTTGGATTATTTAGAACATATCCCATTTTTCGTGCACAAATTATCATGAAAAATTCGTTCTTCAAAAAACGAATTAAAAAAATATTTTTATTAGTTAAATAAAGTAAATGCTAAAAAAAAAAATTAAAAAACTCTCTAGTTTTATGTATTAGTCCTTCTTCCTCAATAACTAATTTCTTTTTTCCCTAATGACCCAAACAACACCAAACATCAAACACCTAAAAAGCACTTTTTCAACCTAGTCGGATACCTTAAAGAAATAATTTAATTATAAATAAAGTCACGTAGCTAAAAATCCGAAATTTTTGATTTTGTTTGCATAAACATAAGAAAAGTATACGAGTCAAAATTGTGAATACTGAAATATGTTCAGCGCATGAAAATTTTTATTTGGGGGGGGAGGGGGGCAGAAGAGAAAAAAAATTATCACAATTGATTTTAGAATTGAAATTAAGTACTGTTGTCAGCATCACATTTTAATATTTGAATTTTTTTTCTACTTGTCACTGTGTGTGTTCTAGAGCAGTGGTTCTTAAATTTTCGATCGCCGAGGCCTCCCTTTATGTATCAGCGTAACATCTCGGATCCCCAAGATTTTAAACACCCCCTCCCGACAATATTCTTGATCAAAATACACGTTCTGGTAGAGTTTTTTTTCTTTGGGAACGATTTAGTGATCTAGTCTTGTGATGGCTCTATCCGCGTCCTTCTGATTAACAAATCCTTTTGGGAAATCTTTAGTCCTTAAAAACTATTTTATTTGCAACGAACCCTCTGAAGAAGAGAACGTGATTATGTAAATTCGGTCTACTGTATATAGTCTAAGCTTTCAACCTAGAGAGAGAAAGAGAGAGATAGGATAGTTAGCTAGAGTGAAACAGTGATTAATCAAATTTAACGTGCAACGCAGATATTTGCTATTTGATAATTGTAATAATAAAGGTGACGATTTGTCACTGGAGATTGAATAGAGATAAGATATATCTAAGAATGCAGTGTATTCGAACCTGAAGTAAGTGTATTGGTATTTAAAGTCTTCTCATACTTCGCGTTAAGGTGACTGCCTACCTTGAAAATGTCGTTTTTCGTCTACATAAAAAAGGCATTTTTTTTTTTTTAATTTAATAATTTTTTTTAAGTTTGAACATTTTTCTTTCCAAAACAGTTTTTCTTTTTCATTTATGCGAAATAGAAATGAAGTTATAGTGATTTTAAAAAACATCACTCTATGCAAAAGGGCCGTAAGATAAAACTTTAAATGAGTTTTTCTCAAAATTATGCTTTCGAAAGAAACTCTTTGCCAGATACATGATATCTTAAGAACCAAACCAGATAACGTATCGAATTTTTGTGGGAATGTTTATTATACTATTTTTCATAAAGTGAACCATAAGTTTTGCTGTAGGTTAAATATTTTTTTCATTTACGGTTGTTTTTATAAAGAAAAAACTTTAAAAATATCAAAATTTTCATATCATTATGTATAATTGTCTGTAATTTTTTTGTATTTTAATATTTCTCTTAGATTTTGGTTCATTTTGATTGATTGATCGAATATTAACGTCGCACTGTTCAGCTACACGAGGGCTTTTGGCAACGGACCACGTAATTTTGAACCAAGGTCAAGTGACGTGGACGACACCTGAGCTGGCACCCCCTCTCCTAACTACCACACCACACCAACGGGAGGACGTTTCAGCTCTCGACAGATTTAACGTGCATCGCTGCCCTACACGCGGCGGGTCTTTAGTGGTACTGGGATCGAACTCGTGACAAAGCAAACCACGATCCGATACCTATACCACTCAGCTACCGTGGCCACTTGGTCCATTTTAAAGAGCACCATATATGTATGTTGCGTATAAAGAAAATTATAATTGTATTAGAAATTTTTATACAGTGTTACCTGTTTTAGTAAAATTTTGTTAAAATTTCCTTGAAAACAACCAATTTTTCTAAAAGTACAATATTTATTTCAAAAATTTATGTATTTACATATTTTTTTTAAAATTTTTCTTCCTAAAAACACTCAAATTGTTTCAAAAATTTGTTTTTATAAAAAAATTAGGTCCGAAGGTAGGCAGAGTCACCTTAATTGTCTACATATTGCTTTAATTGGGTGCACCTCTTAGTTTTGATTGGTTGAACTTGCGTTGTTGATTGTGTTACAAATAAATTAACTAATTTTGAACATGGTTTGTCTTCCTATCTCTAAGCGGGGATCCTAGATCCTTACAGTCTAGTATGGCACATCTTTCAATTTTTCCACGAGGTCTTTCAGAGTCAGTAAAAGAGGGACATATGAGAATACATGAGAGGCTCCGCGGATCCACTAGAAAGGTGCAGCGGACTCCCAGGGATCCGTGGGCCACAGTTTAAGAACCACTGTTCTAAAGCATTTTCATATCTTCCGCACAAGAGAGGAAGAAGAAAAAAACAATTTGTGCTTTTGTGTGTTTGAGAGAGAGAAAAATTATTTTGGGGAGAAAAGAAAAAACTTAAAAAGAGCGGGATCACCCGGTTCCTTCCTCGTTAAACCTCTCATCTTCTCATTTCGTCTCTCAATTTGATCATCAGTTCTCTACGCTTGGCAATCAGTTCATCTATTCTTTAAGAATTTATTTTTTTCCTTCCCTTTAGCACTTATCTACTGCTAATTTTGCACCTTTTGTGAGATGTTTAACAGATCGGAACAGGACTCCACTGTTTTTGAGTATAAATTGTTTTCTCTGCATATTTATATATATATATATATATATATATATATATATATATAT